>JAVTVY010017203.1:0-59679 GCA_036873755.1 Hanleya hanleyi | reverse complement strand
GTCGAAGCAGATGCATTTCCCCTAGAAATCTAAACTCTAAAAGAATTAAACTATATCTGCAATATATCACAAAATCGTGATCTAATCGCTCAAATCCTGCGCATAACTGTGTTTTCAACCCTCAATACGTAGATTTGTATTTAAAGAAACCCTTTATTATTCCACGTCTTGAAATTTGTATGAAACCACACATTGTAGCAGTTTAGTCAATTTTTTTCTAACAAGCTCTTGTCAATTCCACCATGGCAGTTAGCCAAACCAGAGGTAAATATTACAATGACGAAATATAAAAAAGGCAAACACGAGCCAGCTCTTGTATACACAAGAATTTGGTGTTCTGAGAGAGAAATACAGATCGTATCAGACTAGTACCTGTTTTAACGCATTAGTTTATCGAGTTTTTTAATTGATTACTTAGAATTTTGTTTGGTCGTCGCTATATAGCTGAAATATTGCTGAATGCGACATTAAACCGTAATTCTATCTCTCTCTCTCGTATCAGACTATATATGCAGATGGTTTTGATGCAGGTGAGAGAGTAGCGTGAGCTACTATCTTTAGTTCCAAATCCAAAACCTGTCGACTTCCAGGTAAAAGTTCGATATTCGCTGTTGAAGCCAAAGCTCTTATGTCAGCTTTAGAAGGTGTTGGGTCTATTAAAGGAGGAAAACATGTCATATTCTCAGATTCACTGTCATGCATGCAAGCGAGTACAAGTGGAACTTCAACTCATCCCACCGTCTTGAATATTCTACAATTATATGGCCGTAGATTTATCAACAAATTGATATTTTGTTTTGTTGGTTGCCTATTCACGTTGGCATTAAAGGAAATACTGAAGCTGATGAAATGGCTAAGGCAGCCCTAGATAATGAGGTTGATAATGTTGGAATCCCATATATCGATTTCAGACCCTCTATCTGTGCTTATATGAGAAAGTTGTTTCAAACTTCATGAGTTCAGAACATCTGTAGACTATATTCATCTTAGCAGCCGGAAACGCTTCGATCAAGCCATGATCAGGCGATGTAGAATAGTTCATACACGATTAACTAACAAACATTTACTAAAAAAATAACCAGCCTCAAGGTGTATTCCATGCCACGAAGATCTCACACTGAAACATATCCTGATCTACTGTATAGATTTTAAGAATAGCTTTTTAGTCGGGTAAAAAAAGATCGTATTTTAGGTTATTGGAGACAAATCAGATCTTTCATTCCAATAATGATCAAGGTGATTTGCATGCTCGGGACGCCACGTGGTGTGTATGGAGTCGCCGAGGCACTGATAGCACTAGGAAGCAGACAAAAGGATGCATCTGCATAACCACGTATATGACCTTTGCAATTAGAGTCTTGTAGTCAGTGTGACCCTGTTTTACATCACCCATTCCAAGGAATTGTGCTGAGAAGAAGTTCGGTCCAGAGGTTTTGAAAAAAATGACATCCCTACCAATGAATTCCACAACAAAATAGCTGGACCTGAAGCACTGCACAATCCCTGTCCACCTTGAACTGACGGGGTGAGACTTCTCTCTCTGGAACTGACAGAAAAAGCCCACTGGGTATCCCAAGCAGTAGCACATCGGATCCAAAATCCTGATGTAGCATGGGTATAATAAGTTATCTCGCGAAACGGTTTGCATCCAGTATGTAAACTCGTGGTCTGCAGGGTGGTACCACTTCAACAGCGACCGATTCTTACAGAAGAATCAGAGGAATGAAGGGCTCTCAACTACATCTGGCAGATTGGCCAGAAGAGAACTTTCTGGACATGGATGCAAAATCAACCAGGACACTCTTCCTCTCATCTAGCCTTGATGAGTGAAGGTCCATCACTAAAAGCTCTCGTTAAACTTAGTGCTTATCATCACTGGACTGGCTTTTCAAGTCGAGCGAATACACTTGCATGTGTTGATATGGCTGATGATTGTTAAAATACAAAAAATCGTTTCGATGTTGGTGATGACGATGGTACTGGTTACTAACCCACTCATCCGCTCTACTGGACAATCCCTCCAAATCAAACTTTACTCTATCTCATATATGCAATAATCTACCCTTATGGGAAATATAACGCTCTGCGAGACATATACCATTACTACAATGCAGAATACAAAAACTTTGTTGAAGGCTGTTGCATTACCTTTACTGATATTACTATATATAAGGCGACGTACTCTTGCATTTTGTGATTGCCAATTGAGTCGCTTACCAACAATAAATTCTGCGAAAATAATACACGTAGGACAAGATAGACCCGAAATGTTACCTCTCCCATACTGCATGTACATGAAGTTCTGCGCAAGGAATATGCGGGTGTCGTTGTTCGAATTGACTTCAATGTCTTTAGTGCAGCGCCTGTGCGAAGAACATCTCTTTCTTGTATAGTAGGTATTTTGTTTTCTGTAACTGATCTTATGATCAGTATCAGAAAGATATAGTCGTTTATATGACATACAATATAATATGATATGATCGGAAACTGACCCCCATGACAAACACTGGCTTGTAGAAAATGCTATACCACATGCCATACTGTTATGTGGTGTGGGTAGTGCGAACTTATTTAAGATCCCTACACGAAGTGGCTTCTGGGCTATTAATATATTTTTAAAAGGGTAACCCAGGTCTTATTATTTGAAAAAAAATAGTTGCGTCCGCAAATTATATACGGAACACTTGGTATACGAATTTGCGAACGTCTGAGCAATTATTTTAACCATAATTTAATGAGAGATTATTTTTATCAAGCAGCTACTTTAGAAGATCTGTTTAGGGCGGGTAGAAGAAGACTATATTTTAGGTTATTTGAGAGAAATCGGTTTGTTGCATAAGTTTTAGTGTATATGCACGTTTTTGGTGTGTTTTGTTGATTACTTTTGAATTGCTGGATGGTTGACTTGTTGAAATACTTAGAATTTTATTTGATCGTCGGTGTATAGCTGAAATATTACTGAACGCGACGTTAAACCTTCATTCTACCTCTCTCTCCTGATTATTAAGAGCATATTTGTCGTGACAGAAACTCGCCCTAATTTACCGTTAACAAAATCAGTTTGAGTGTCTTTGTAGTTTATCATATTGTGGTCAATTTAGGCATATTTGCATAACCCCCTGAGTAGATGATCGGGGAGAAATTCAAACTGGCGGCCATATGAGGTATCTGAAAAGTGCTTTTTCGTCATTTTTATTCAAAATTTCTGCTTTTCTGCGAGGAAAGGCGGACAAAAACTATTTTATTTCACATCAGATTATTATTTACCATCCAGTTTTTGCGAAGATATCACTTAAATAAAAATTGAAAAATTCTAACCGAAAAATCGACCAAAAATGCCCTCAAAATAACGTCACACTAACGTCATCAAAGCGTCCATCTTGGATTTTTTTTCTGGTAGAAGTTGACACAAGGGTATAGCGTGGTAAGCTTCAGCCGCCTACCTCAAGGGGTAAGAAAAATAATTAGGAGGGCGGGGGGAGCAAATTGCACCTCCCAGGCCAGGATTGGTCCCGAAAAACCCAGGCCAGATAGGGTTAAAGTACATATTGCAAAAATCTATTTTTGCAATGTCAAAAAGGAAATGCCTATATTACCCGAGGAAATCATGAGTGGAGCGCCAACTAGGTCAAGAATAGGCATTATTACCAGTTACCGGGACGTTCTCTGTAGGATATCCCTAATTTCGGCGTGTCATAAAACCGCATATCAGACCGATAAAACAACATCGGCGGGCGGCGGGCCGATAATGATCTGCAGCCGAATATCGGCCCGCTACCTGACCTTTGACACAGTGACGAAGATCGGTGACTCGTGCTTACCATGGTGATGTAATGCTTTAGCAGACGACAACAAGAAGAGATCACTCTCTGATCTGTACGCGAATTAAATGTTTATTTCATCATACAGGATGATATCCTCGTTGTTGTTTTTATTGAAGCTTGTTTTGAAACTGGTAATAATAGTAATAACATGATTTTTTTCGGGACATTATACTTTTTTATTGGCCCTCCATCAATAATTAGCAGCCCAACATAGTCATTAGCGGCCCAAGGGCCCGAAGCCCTCAAAAATCATGTTATTGTTATATTATTATCCCTCAACCTAAATCGTAGCATTTCCATTGGTCAGTTTACTAGGGTGTAAAAATCCGTACACCCGGATCTTTCCATGTCAGCGCCCGACCGGTCTGAGCAATCACGTGACCAATCATCTTAATGCGGTATACTGAACCATGTTGAACGGTGTGGCCGAAAGGCTCCCAGGGGATAGCGGAAAGGCTCCCAGGGGATAAAAATTCACGGTTCACGTGCGAAAGCAGACATGGCGGATTTTCATTTGAAGACTTCCAACTTAAATTTTCCACTATTTCTGACGGGAGATACCATAATATTGACCAGAATACCATCATAGTCGGAGTATTCTACTTCTCGCATGTCGAGAATATAAATATAACGAACATGAAGCGTCTCAGGGTGTATGAGTTTCAGGGAGGGTCATAACTTTTCATACACCCTGGGAAAAACCTGAATAACTAATATTATTACCTGAGCGTTGCTATACTCAGATAATATGAAACCTCACATGAGCGGAGTGTGTTTAAATTCTTGTGCATATCTACATAGTTACCACGATCGATATTCAGGGTCTGGTACATAGAAAATGATCGGATATTCCTTTGGCGACAACACAAACATACTACGGACCACGTTCTCTCCATAGCGTTATTCACATTATATTCACACTCGGGCGTTTAGATACTAACAATAGAACAATTATCCGACCGCAAGTGGCATCAGACCGGAGTTAATCACTTCCGGATCGGTGTTACAAATTTGACAGCAGAACTTTGGGGATATTTCGGCATTTCTGAGAAATCTAATATTTCAAATTACAGACGAAGCTACGAACAGTACTTCCTGCTATTGATTTGGGTCACTTTGAGGAAAGCATGGTGGAAGGGGACAGGATCAGTAGAAGTGAGGTTATCTTTTTTTCAAGTTCAATGGCATTCAATCACCTAGGTGATGTACCATAATGTAAATATTATCATGCCCAGAGTATTTATGCATCGAGATGCTTCTAGATATTTTTTATGCTAACAACTGAATACGTAGTAAGTAGCGAAAAGATTGGTGGATCCATGTCATGTACGGAATGGTCTACAGTCTCTACGATTTTTATTGCCCCATTTGTCAGAGAAACACTAACTTTGAAGAGATTATCCAAAGAGGCAAACAGCATCTGAGTTACATACGCATTGAATAAACCGTTTGGGTGTATTTGTTCATGCCAGTCCATCTGTCATATTAAAAACAAACATTGTATCAGCTAAATATTTATTCATGGTCACACATATTAACTATAATAACTATAGTTTGTTGACATTTCTGCATGTCGGTATTTCATAGAAAATATAAAGTCCCAGAATTTGTTTTTACGAATTCACAACAGAAGGACATCTTCAACAAGTAATACATCAGCTTTGATCACTCCCCAACTACACGAGTACCTGTGTGGCGGATGCGTAGGTCCTCCTATGCCTTTGCCCGTCTGATACTCTTCAACCTGAAATGAACTCAACTAGCCTGTCCGAACGTTTGCCCAGGATTCAACTATAGCAACATTTCATTTCTGGGTACCATCTCTCCTCTCACATCGGTGTGAAAGGAAAAGTACTCCATCAGAAATGGTTGTATGCTTACTAACATTTAACCCAACTAAGACGTTTCTCCTAGGAATGAAGATTCCTCGTATGGAAACGCACTGTGGGCCTGTCTTAATTTCCTATTTGATTTATTTCATACCGGAACAAGTCCCTGAATTGTTACCACAGTTCGACACAGTATCGATAATGTGGGGCAGGTGGACATAGTAGATTGTTACTTGTAAACAGGGTGGAGAATGAAGCGCTTGGTCGGCGTTGGACATCAAAGTTATTTGTTCCGAATACGAACTTGCATTCAATAAATACTCCCTCGTTTCGGTCGTTTTTTTTTACTATCTCGCGGTCACATAGTTCATCACTTTCCCACAGATGACTTGATAGGTCTATTACATCATGGGTTTGGAATATTTGTATCTAATACTGCCCAAGCCGGTGCTAGGTGCAGTGCGGTCATGTCAACTTAATATGTCCACATGACCAGATCAAAGCTTGGCTGGGATACAAATCATCGCAGCCTTTTTGGTTTTTGTTATGTTTTAGAAATATGCAGTCAGTATATTTGTCTGTGGGGTCATGTTGTTGTCAGTATATCGGCATCGTTTTCCACCATCCTTTATTGTTGCGTATAATTTAACATAACTTTTCAATTTCTTTAAGCTGATGTTTTATTAGTGTTTCTTAGCCAGAATTTTGTGCCGAGGTCGAATCTGAATTATAGCCGTATTGGGCATTTATATATGTTTTCATAAATGCAGTATGGCCGCTAATTATTATCTTTCATATTTGTATTTGGCATATTTCAGGCTCGTTTTGTTTGGTTATCTGAATGATTTTACATTAAACATAGCGATCATGGTTAGCCATCAGAAGCTGCGTTTCTCCTTTGGCTTTGCCTTATATTACGTTCAAAGTAAACCTGGTTCACGTGATAGCTAATTATTTTAGGTTCATGCTCAGCTCAATTCGATAATTCTTCCAGGAGAACACCATGAGTAATTGCAGCTGGGGCGATAAATATGTCAAATATCTGACTAGCGTCATATTCGCATTCCCTAGTCAGTCGTCGTCCATAAATAAGTTCTGAGCCAATAATCGAAAGACGTTACTTTATGAAACCATGCTACCACAAAATACTAAGTAGGCATACACTAAATAGATATTACATAAGTTAAATTCCTGCAAAAGGAGAAGCCCGCAGCACTTTTCTATTTTCGTTATGATGTCCGTATCTTCAATCCGTATTACTTCCAATACGAATTCCAATTCGCTAGCCAGAGCATTATTTCACGCTTTGATTGAGTATGTTCACATGAACACCATGAAGATCCTAGTTACACAATGATCACACGGCCAATAGCCCCGGGTCAAGTTGAACGAAACGTATTACGTGCACACTACAGTCGTATTTGCGATGAGGGCATGATATTATCACAAAAGTTTATCAAATTTGTGTGAAACTGCTTGGTAGAATTAGTTTCTACAAACCTGTTTTGTGAGGATCAATGGCATCTTCACATGCTAAACCTATCCTTCAAAAAAACATATCAAAACACTATTCGAAACAAAAGATTATTCTTCAGAAAACATATCAACACACACACAGACGAATATACGGATTCGGTTAATAAAATTAATGAAAGATTATGATGTGAAAGTACTGCAGAGCCCGCTGATGTGGAGTTCTAATGCGCAGATACTGACACCGAAGTCCGAAGGTTGACTGCTAGATCTTAATTCTTCGTGATGGAGAAGGAGAGCTAGAGCCGAAGTCTTAATGACGCCAATGGAATAAAACTGTCGAGTGAAGGAACATGCAGAGAGAGCTGGCATATTATGTTACGATCATGGCTGTCGGTGTGTTTACAGTGCGAACAAGCTACTGACCTTCAAAACCTTTCCCGATTCTTGCTTTGGTGAGGATTGTGACACGCAGAGAAAAGATATCAATTTTCCTAACTCAGCTACGCAGGGTCATCAACGGTTGGATACACGATAAGAATGTACTGGGGTCGATTTGAAGTTCATTTTTCCAGAGTGTTCCAACAAGTCATATCTTTACTGCTATACGAGGTCCTACATTGTTTATCTCAAGACAATTCCATTAACAGATATTGTTTAACAAAGGCCTATTTTATTCTCCAAAATTGGAATTGCAAGCATTGGAAATTAGTGCAAGAATAAAATCTGTATATTAATATATAATTAAATTTGTATACTAATTTATCTTGTTTTATCCGATCATTGCTATTCAAATGTCTTCGGAAGTTTTTATTGGTTACACAAACAAAAAATAGTAACATGACAATGGAATATGTTGATGAATTTATTTCTACCACAATTAATCACCTCATTTCGCAATTTTTTTATCAACAACATTCTTAAGGGAGAAAATTCGAAATATGTACAAAAAAACGGCGTTGTATTTTGAGAAATTAAAAACTCGACATGCCTTTGTTTAGTTTCACGTCAACGTCGCTCTTCTCTCCTATTAACTCACGACGCGTTGGTCCAAATACAAATTGACCCAAATACAACAACATAGTTGGTTTATAAAGAACTGTTTACTTAATGATGAGCACAATGATGTGAGAATATCAGGCTGTTCACAGACGTAACATGACACTTTCTTATATTCCCACTATATTATTGTTTTGGTGGGAAATTTATTTGAACATGGGGTAAACATTTACCATGTTTCCTCCATGTTGAGGCGTTTACTCCATCAAACGTCCACGATGATCATCCATTAATATCAGATGAATTGTTTGAACTGATCTGTCATCACAGCTCCCGAGCTAGCTTATCTAATTCCGCTTAAGCCGGTTCTAGGTGCCGTGTGGATACTTCATAGTCTCCACATGAGTATCTGCAATAAAAGCGCGGCTGAGATACTAAGGCTACGTCCGAGATTCTACCGAATTCTCGAGTCTGAATGTTAGGTGTCGACGAATGCTTTCCTGTAAAGTGATATGGTTGCTTTTTAGTTGCCAGACGTCGTCAATCTTTCCCACCTCTTGCATATCGCTCCAATGTAATCATTTCTTGTGTACCCGACATTTTGTTGTAATTTGTGTTTATTGTATGAGCTTCGAAATCATCTTTGCAGATATGCCTCGGGCGCCAAAGCCATGTACATGCTCGCCGGTGGATTTCCCTGTGTATAATCGGAGTACAAGCATCAAGTATGACTGCGAAAGCAGCTAGTCCAGTTAATCTTATATTTGCAGTAGACTATATCGCAATATATTTAACAATAACAAACTCAACAATGGTTTCAAGCTCAACAAATAACAAAATAACAGTTATTCAGCAGTACTACTTTCGCTTGTATACCCGTTTTGTAACACTTGTTACAAACACATTTGTTTATATAACTTCTTCTTTGTTTTGTCAATTTGATGGTTGAATTTTAGCTTATTGTCCGAAATGATTGTGCATCGCATCGAATATCTTGATAACCTGGTTCAGTCAGCAGGAATATAATTCAAACGGTACAGCAATTGCACACAATATTACTTAACCCTACTCAAGTCGAGTGGGGGTGAAAGTGCCTCTAGTGAACTTTTCTCTGCTGCTCCGAAACGACAAAACCGAGGAGGCTGAAAGTTGGTGACTTTTAAGCTAATCTTATTGGGGTCATTTTGAACCTATTTTCAGTAACCCCCAGGTAGAGGATCATGGGTAAATTCAAAAATGTCGGCCATGTGGTATCCGCGAAAGTCGTGTTTTTCAATCTTTCCGCTCCATTTCTTCACATTTTCCTTGCCTGAAAGGCCTTGAAAGTATTTTATTTATGCAAAACTAATTATTCTCTATTTTATTAGATTTTGTTCGAGAGAAAAATCTGAAAAATGAAAATTTCGAAAAATCGACCCCAAAAAGGCCGAAAAATGACTTCCTGGAAGATTACGTCACTGTGACGTCATCATGGCGGCCATCTTGGATTTTTTTTACATTTTCCGGTAGAGCTTGAACCCAAGATACTGTGTGGTAATTTTCAGTGCTCTAGCCTCAGTGGTAGAGAAAATATATAGGGGGGCACTTTCCGCCCTCCCCCCCAGGCTGCGATACACCCCAAATCGCCCAGGCCAGATAGGGTTAAGAAAGGTGATGACCGATTCGGTAAAACTCCAAGAATGTCTAAAGCTCAAGATACTAGGTATTACCAGTTGACATGTTGCTGCATCTTGGGTTTAGCCAAAATAACAATGAAATTCATATAATAATGTTGTTACACAGAAATGGTTTCAGACTGTGAGAAGACGATTTAACCTGCTGTGTGCAGGAATGGTTGTGCCTGGTCAAATTATGCTACATTATGCTATCTGGTAATATTAATTTACATGTTTACTGCTTCTGTTTTGTCTTTTATTTGCATCAATTCTGGTGTAATTGTATGGTCAGAGAGAACTTGTATGCCCGACATTCTATGCTAATAGTATTTAGATTTCTGGCAAAATATGCGGAACCGAAAAACCACGCGAAATGAGAGGATCTGATTGGATTGGATTGGATTGGAATTGAGAGCCGAAATTAGATTAATGTCAATCACGATTTCACACAGAAACGACAAAAAAATTCTAAAAGGGGAATATTTCGATACCCATACAAGTTTATAACAGAATCATTTACTTATAATTATTTCACGTCCCGGATAAATAGCTGAATTTTGGTTTGAGTTAAGTTAATTTATGCAACGACTTTGGAAAATGCATTCAAACCCGCCAATCGTTCCACAGAAACACGACGAAGGGAAACTGACAAGCACTTTTACACTGCACAAAACGAGCTATGAAAATGGCTATATAGAAAGAAACTTGATGGTGTGAAAGCCACAGTGGCTGCACGAAACCAGTGTCCGGTCTCCCATGCTTTACCTATGGCGGACTCTGATACTCAAGTGATGCTTTTTAGAATTCAGTGTTCGGGGTGGGTTAAATCATAGCAAGCGGATACTCATATCTGGGGTACCACCGTTTGTCCTCCAACGGTATCGAAACTAGTAAACCTAGCACTATCAGTTTATGAGTTGATATGTTTTAGAAGATAACATTGTCCGAAATTGATATAAATCGATAACGCACATTTGTTGAGTGTTCAAATTCTTCGCTTAACCCTACCTGGCCTGGGGGGGGGGGGGGGGGAAAGTGCCCCCCCCCCAGTGAACTTTTCTCTGCTGCTCCGAAACGACAAAACCGAGGAGGCTGAAACTTGGTGACTTTTAAGCTTATCTTATTGGGGTCATTTTGAGTCTATTTTCATATACCCCCGGGTAGAGGATCATGGGTAAATTCAAAATAGCGGCCATGTGGTATCCGCGAAAGTCGTGTTTTTCATCTTTTCGGTCCATTTCTTCACATTTTCCTTGCCTAAAAGGCCTTGAAAGTATATTTTATTTATGGAAAACTAATTATTCACTATTTTATAAGATTTTCTTCGAGAGAAAAATCTGAAAAATGAAAATTTCGAAAAATCGACCCCAAAAAGGCCGAAAAATGGCTTCCGAGAAGATGACCTCACTGTGACGTCATCATGGCGGCCATCTTGGATTTTTTTTACATTTTCCGGTAGAGCTTGAACCCAAGATACTGTGTGGTAAGTTTCAGCGCTCTAGCCTTAGTGGTAGAGAAAATATATAGGGGGGCACTTTCCGCCCCCCCCCAGGCTGCGACACACCCCAAATCGCCCAGGCCAGATAGGGTTAAGAAAGGTGATGACCGATTCGGTAAAACTCCAAGAATGTCTAAAGCTCAAGATACTAGGTATTACCAGTTGACATGTCGCTGCAATTAACTATAATATATTGTGCAAATATGGATAACTAAATATTTTCATGAAGTGACGCAAAAGGGACAAAACTTACGGATTTTTGTAAGTGGGGCTATAATTTCAAAGTCAACATGCACTGGACATGTATTGCGTCGAACTGTTGAAGGATTTGATAGTTTTCTCCGTGATTTGCTATACATCCATCTTGTCATAATACATGGAAAAGGTGTGTCTCTCAGGTCGACTCTACTGCAATTTCGACATTCTTGGCTACCCCTTCATGGACAGTGCCTGCATATCTCTCGACCCTCATAAAAAGAGGCTGTAAACCTACTGAGGCCATCGAGCTTAAATAAAGTTTATTATTATTATTATTATTATTATTATGGCGTATATATCTTGCCTAGTATCTTTAGGTAAACCCCGGGGAAAATGTGACAATTTCAATCAACGTCACAAAAACTTTCTGCAGAAACTAATTCGACAAGGCTATACCACCAAGTGCCTTTACTCAGATTTCTCACATTCGATGAAAAATATCACACAGTGACAGGAAAGTACCTGTACGATACGGTGAGGTAGTTTAGAGGATCTTTGCGCTCATGAACAATTCGGGAAATCATACGGAAATTACATTCTAGCGTAAAAATAAAAACAACGATTGGAGCGAGGTTTGTGTATCTCCTTGACGATGTACTGATCCTGGACACAGGGGCTCGTTACCGTTGTTATTTGATTAATTAGGTTGATTATTCCCTAACTCGATCCCCCTATGATCAAACTAATTAATCAGTTAACAACAGTAACGAGCCCCTGTGATTCTGGCCACGTCTGATGATGGTCCATATACTTTTTTTGGAAGATATGAAAGATAAGTTCTTGAAGCCAATCGCTCTGAACTCCTAGAGAGAGAGAGAGAGAGAGAGAGAGAGAGAGAGCGAAGCATGCATATAGATGACTTGACTCTTTATAAATATCTCCACCAGCAAGCATTTGACAAAGATAACATTCTACCGTTCTGTTTACCAATGTTATTTCTTGATGATCGACCGGTCAGTTTACTTGTTGTATGTCAGTATGTCGGCCCCTCTTCCCACTTCCCTTATATGCGTTGTAATTGTACGTGGCTGCTGGGAGATCGACTATACAAATACCATTTGACACAGTAGCAGGTAATAGACAAGCGACACTAACCGTCTCCCCAGAGCAGACAACTGAATTCACGTGAAATTCATTATGGTTAAACCATAGCGTGAGAGGTTGAATGCTAGATGGTGTGAAACATATTGATGTATTTTTGGAGGGAAATTAATTGGGTGGCTTGTGTCGATATCGTAGGATAACAAAAATCGATGTGTGTTAATATACTGACTTTGTGGATATATAAAGACATTCCAGTTGAATCAGCAGCAAATCAGGTTGAAACTCGGTCTTCATTACACAATAAATACCAGAATGTGTGGACGTATCACTTTACTTCGAATATTACCATGATCACAAAGTAAAAGTTTCGAAACACCTTATAGTATTGTTCAGTCACAGACGGATTGCATTGCAACTTTTACCTTTCCTGATTTGAGCATCGAGTGATATGACGGTCAGTGAAATATACGACATTTGACTTGTTTGTGTCCATGTTTGTTTTAACTTTGGCGGCCGGAAGGTAATCACTTGTGAACTTATTAATGACCGTTTGCAGGCTTTGATGCAGAGTCTAGATTAGCCGCCGTGTGGGGAAAGTGGTCACCAGCACGATGATAATATCGATGTACCCAAACTACTCCTCGTGATTTGATGGCAGGAACATCGTGATACCATGCTGCGCTGAAAAAAAAAGAATCCTCAACATGTTGTGGATTATTCCCTGACTGTAGATACATGATCCAACTCTTTCCGTAGCATGGTATGGGATATTCCTTGCTATGCTGTGTAGTATTCCGCCCGTGCTATAGTCAGGGAATATGCCATAAATCCCTGATTTGTTCATTGGCCGGTGGAGAAAATTGGAAGAAAAACCAACCAACCATAAGAGCTCCTGTAAAGGTTATACACAAGTAGTCAAAAACCTCATTCAGCCGACACTATTAACACCAAATTCAAACAGGCATAATATAAAATATATATACACAAGCTAGTTTCTCGCAAGAAATAAGCGGTCATTAGTTTCAATGGTGCCGGTGTGATGGATATGTATGTTCGGGTGATTACTGTCCCTTTTTATATCCTTTTCAATTGCAACCAAGGACGGACACTTGTCCCCAATGCGGAGGAATGTGTCCTAGCTGGGTTAGAAGATAGGTTGGAGCGATATGCAAGACGTGGGAAAAATTCACGACGTCTGGCGACTAAAAATCAACCATAGTCTGGCGACTAAAAAGCAACTATACAGGAAAGCATCCATCGGCACCTAACATTCAGACCCGAGAATACGCTGGATTCTCGGACGTAGCCTTAGCATCTCAGCCACGGTTTTGTTGCAACTATTCATGTGGAGCTCATCTGATGTTAATGGATGAGCATCGTGAACGTCTGATGGAGTAAACGCCTCAACATGAGGTAACCTGGTAAATGCAAGAATACCCAGGGAAACTAATCTGTAATGCCCGACGTCGTACGGCATTAAATTTCCCACCAAAACAATAAACCTACATATATTTGTCGAGTGACATGTACAGAGGGCGGACCTCGGCGACTGACAGTCCACTAGTAGAATCCTAAAAAGCAACCATATGACTCTACAGGAAAGCATCCCTCGGCACCTAACATTCAGACCCGAGAATACGGTGGATTCTCGGACAATCCAAATGAATTACGTCGTTTTCTAACGTACGTGTATGATGTATCTCAGCTATGAAACATATAGATCCTTATCATATCTCAGTAAAGATTGTAGACTTTTGATTGGCTGACAGACCTAACGTGTGACATCGTTGTTCAAATCTGCTGGGAAAATATGGAATTTCCTGGACGACTATATCTTGTATAACCCCGGCGTCAAGGGGTCATGTACAGCCGTCCGCGGCAACGACTAGGTGTTTGCCTGCAGCATGGCGCAAGGTGGAGGAAGGTGAAATCAACGCGGGAGGTGCATCAGAGCATACGAGAAACGAACTGATGTAAAATAAATTCGACAATTAAAAAAAATCAGTGAATAATACAAGCGTCTAGTCCGTCATTCAATATTCAGCCGTCGTCCACTAAAGAATTTCCGCGTCCATAATCCAAAGACCTAATCCATATAATAACATTAGCACCAAATTAAAAGGATAAATCATAGTGTACATAAAACTAGGCTAATTTCCTGCAACGCAGAAGCGGTCATCAGTTTTCAATGATGTCAGCAAAACATCATGATGATCCAAAAATATCAAATCTGTATCACTGATCTGTATTCGTAATCCATATGATATGCGTTGTAAAATCGTTATCTAGAGTATGATGTATCTCAGTCACGCTTTGATTGTGACTGTTCATATGGACATCGTGATGATCTTGAAATACATCGGTTCATACGGCCCATAGCCGCACACTTTCATTCAAAGCTGAAAACAAACTTAAAAGATGCTTTCTCAACCCGTCCATAGTGTTGACCTTGCGATCGGCCGAGTTGATCATAGTCTGTCCGATGTTTTGTTGATTTTGGTTTGATATGGGCAGACAGAAACACAATCACATCAATTACAATGCAATGCTGATTAATCCGTAGGCCCATACAATCGCAGATTTCCCATCGCTACGAATCTTTGTACGTTTGAGTGACAGCTGCTTGTCACAGCATTATGATTGTCACAGCAACTTCCTCACGTACTATATTCACGTGGCCAACCAAGTAAGGCACTGAGATATTATAAATTCGGGACGTAAATTCGTTATTACGTCGTCAATGCATATCATTGTGCAGCATTTTCTCCGGTTTGGTGAAATACATCTCACGCTGATGGAAAACTACAGTTTTATCACGTAGGATTTATTATTAGTTATATATCGCCTTTGCGAGGTAATACGGGATGAGATTTGTTTTCTCTGGCCATAATTGATTGAAATAGTCACATTTTACACTGCACCTAGTCAACGTTACAAGGTGAGTTATGCATGGGCAGTAGTATACAAAGACCGAATTGTACCGCTGGCTCCCCACTGCGCATGCGCAGAACCTGGTGTGACGTCATAAGTGTAGGTTTTGGGGCGGTATTGGGGCGGTGTGCGCATGCGTGATGTGTGGGAGGTGGGTACAAGATGGCCGCCATGTGGGAGGTGGGTACAAGATGGCCGCCATGTGGGAGGTGGGAAAAGATGGCCGCCATGTGGGAGGTGGGAAAAGATGGCCGCCATGTGGGAGGTGTGAAAAGATGGCCGCCATGTGGGAGGTGGGAAAAGATGGCCGCCATGTGGGAGGTGGGTACAAGATGGCCGCCATGTGGGAGGTGGGAAAAGATGGCCGCGAGTGTCATGATGTGGGAGGTGGGAAAAGATGGCCGCGAGTGTCATGATGTGGGAGGTGGGAAAAGATGGCCGCCAAGATGTGGGAGGTGGGAAAAGATGGCCGCCAAGATGTGGGAGGTGGGTACAAGATGGCCGCCATGTGGGAGGTGGGAAAAGATGGCCGCGAGTAGTAAAATGTATAAAAGGAGTTGATTTTTAGGGAAAGGGTGTATTCAATCTGACTTACCTGACCTGACTTGATCAGCCAGCCAGCCAGCCTGCCAACCAGTCCTCCTGCCTGCCTAGCCGCTTGTAATAAGACGAAAAGCATGAGACGTGGAGAAGATTTTCCCTTTGATCCAGCAGTACCTCCGGTTGAAGTCTTGCCTGAAGATGAGTGTGTCAGGGACATTTATCAACGTCACTGGGCTACCATACGCCATTGTTTCCACCGTGACCGTCGTCTATTGGACTTGTATAATTTTCGGTTGGAGGACCTCACGTATCTTCCTATTTACGCCGACAACATTTTTAAAGATCAGGTCACTGCCTTCAAATTGAATGTGACATTTGGGTATATCTTACGGCACAAAAAGACGGACCAGCTGCGGTATTTCTATCCGAGTAACAATTCGTATGTGTTTGACCACCCATTCACCATCACGGATGCCATTTCTCTGGAGCCGGTGGTCGAGCAACTCACTACGTTGGATCCATTGGAATGGGCTCGGTTGCAACGCCCCAATACCCAATGGTTGGTGCAAATGGTGACTAACGTCACATTTTTCGTCACGAAAATGAGAGATCATCCTATCGGAGCTCCTGTACTACTGCCTCCGTGGTTGCTTCATCGACACGGCCTGTATGCATTAACATCAGGGAGTCATGGGTCCTACAAAGACCGGAAATGTCTGTTTCGATGTTTGGCCGTGCATGTGGACGAGTGTGACCCCCAGAGTTGTGACACAGTGGCCGATGGGTATTGGGAAGAATATTTAGAGCAGCAAGACATGGATAAGCGGCACTTCCGAGGTGTCCCCTTCAAGCATTTGGATGACGTGGAGTCCCTGTTTCATATTAATATCTTTGTCTATCGATTACGACGGGAGGATGACGATACATTTGTGGCTGAATTGGTTCGGCGATCCACAGAACGGTATGCTGCTACCATGAAAGTGAATGTATTCGACCACAATGGCATGAGTCATTTTTCGCTGATCTCCAATATGAGCCAGTACGCTCAGTCTTTCAGTTGTGCCCAATGCCATCGGGTGTTTAAATACTCTCGCGCCTTACATCGCCACGAGAAAATCTGTGACAACAGTGTGAAGCGAGTCTATCCGGGTGGAGTGTATCATAATACGCCTACTATTTTCCAGGAACTGGCCGATGAGGGACTCATCATACCGGAAGAGGACCGTTATTTCCCCTACCGGGCGTGTTATGATTTCGAGGCCCTGTTGGAGCCCATGGACCTGTTTTCTGCCAAAACACAGTGGACGCAGCGCCATATTCCTCTGAGTGTCAGTATTTCCAGCAACGTACCTGGCTATGACGCTGCTCCGGTGTGTTTCGTGTCCACGGGCAACTCCCATGAGTTGATTACCCGCATGATGGAGTATTTAGAGCAAGTCAGTGCGGCTAGTACGGCATTGTTGGTGGTGAAGTTTCAGCACGTCCTGGACCAACTGGACGACCGCATTCCTGTACCGGGTGTAGCGTTCAGCGATGATGAAGAGTCCGAGTCCGAGTGTGAGTCCGAGTCCCTGCAGTCGCAGCCTGTGCAGTCGCAGGATGTTCCTCTACCGAAACCGTATGCGGAGAAATTGAAGTTACGGTTCCTACAATACCTAAGTCAGTTACCGGTGCTCGGCTTCAATTCGGGACGCTACGATTTGAACATGGTGAAGGAATTTCTCTACCCTTACTTGGCCCAGTCCGATACCCTCAAGTCGGTGATCAAGAAGATCAATAATCATATGGCCCTCACTACTACATCACTGCATTTCCTGGACGTGCGCAACTACCTAGCTCCTAATTGTAGCTATGATCAGTGGGTCAAGGCCTATAACTGTGCACAAACCAAAGGCAGGTTCCCTTACACGTATATATCATCGCTCGACCGTTTGCAGGAAACACAGTTGCCATCTCGGCACGCCTTCTTTGATGATTTGAAGCAAGTGGAATGTCCGGAAGACACGTACCGTGAACTACAGCAGGTATGGAACGATGAACATATGCAGACCTTGGAAGATTTCCTCATATGGTACAACAACCTAGATGTGGTTCCTTTCCTAGAGGCGGCCGAGAAAATGGTGCAACTTTTTCAACGCCAAATGCACGTGGACATCTTTAAAGAGTGCTTAAGTTTACCGGGGCTGGCCCTTCGCCATTTGTTTCAAGAGTGTTCCACTTACTTTTCGCTGGTACAACAGAAAGATGCGGACATGCATAATTGTCTGAAAGATAACATTGTGGGCGGGCCCAGTCTTATTTTTCACCGCTACCACGAGAAGGATGTCACGACTCTCCCCAGTGGAAAACCCGTTGCCAAAATCATTGGCTTTGATGCTAATGCCCTCTACCTGTGGTCACTCGCCCAACCTATGCCCAGTGGTCATTATACACGTTGGTTGGCGGAAGGGCGTCATTTTACTCCCCAACGGTTGCCTCACAAACATCTTGCCGACCAGTGGTTGGAGTGGGAAGCCTATCGACGGGGTATTTATATACGACACCAGACCAACGCCACTGAGAAGCGGATAGGCGATCGGCGTCTCCCCGTCGATGGATTTGCCCATGTACAAGGAACACCCACTGTTTTCCAGTTTTATGGCTGTTACTGGCACGGCCACGAATGTCATTTCAGCGCAGGTCGTTTTAATGAGCGACGCGGGAAAACACCCTTAGAATTACGGGAGGAAGTAGTGGCCAACGGAGATTATGTGAAAGAGCGAGGCTACCATTTGATTGAAATGTGGGAGTGTGAATTTCACACCCTGTGCCACACCCGTCCCCATTTACAACGGTTCCTAAAAGAGCGTGAGTACCCGTTGAGTCGTCGGCGACTGCTGAGTCTGCCACAGATGTTGGACGCCATTCGTTCGGGGCAGCTCTACGGCTTTGTAGAATGCGACCTGCATGTTCCCGACACTCTCAAGCCCCTCTTCGCCCAGTGTCCGCCTATCTTCAAGAATACGCTGGTGGGTCGGGATGATATTGGGGAGACCATGCGCACCTACGCAGAGCAACACGAGTGTTTACCTCAACCACGCCGCATGTTGATTGGAAGTATGTGGGCGGACAAAATCTTGCTGGGCACCCCCTTATTGCAATGGTACATGAAGCACGGTTTGGAAATTACTCAAATCTATCAAGTCATCCAGTACGTCCCCGAGGCTTGTTTTGCGGAGAATGCCGAGCTCGTCACGGCGGCCCGTCGTCAAGGTGATGAATACCCGAGTCAGGCCATCATGGCTGAATGTTGGAAACTCACTGGCAATGGTTATTATGGAAAAACGGTAACCAACCAGGATAAGCACGTCAACGTGAACATTTGCACGACTGCCCAAGCCTGCAAAAAAGTGAATTCCCCACTGTTTCGGTCCGTGGAGGTCATCGATGACGACACCTATGAAGTCACTTCAGCTAAGAAGACTATCCGGTACAATTTACCCCTGCAGATTGGATGTATGGTCTATCACGTGGCCAAGCTGAGGATGTTGCAGTTTCTCTACGACTTCATGGGTGTCTATTTTAATCCCTCAGACTGGCAGTTGATGGAGATGGACACAGATTCGGCCTACATGGCCGTCTCCAACGCCGATTGGGAGTCCCTGGTGAAACCCGAGTTACGGGAACAATATGAAGCGGATCGGGATCTGTGGCTACCTCGACGCGACCACTACACCTACGACAAGCGGACGCCGGGTCTGTTTAAACTCGAGTGGAGTGGAGATGCCATGATCGCCCTGTCGTCCAAGACGTACTATTGTTACGGAGGAGATGGAAACAACAAGTTTAGTTGTAAAGGCGTCAACCGACGTGACCCTGCCATCGACAAAGCTCTCTACCTGGACGTATTGCAGAGCCAGGCCAGTGCCAGTGGCACCAACCGAGGATTCCGGATGGTGGACCACCAGATGCGCACCTATATCCAGCAACGAGACGCCTTTACTTTCTTTTATCCGAAACGGAAAGTATTGGCCGACGGTGTGAGCACTACCTACTTGGACTTGTAAAAAATGTGGAACACTAATAACTGTGGAGTCACGAGTTATAAAAACTGTAAAAGTCGGGATGGCCGAGTGGTCTAAGGCGCCGGTATTAAGTGCCGGTGGGGTGATACCCTGCGTAGGTTCAAATCCTACTCCTGACAAAACTTTTTTTATATATACTACTACTATTCTATGTGTGTACATACCCCTACTATTTGTATTCTATAGTTGTATAACTCCTTGCTTGTTGACTTAAATAAAAAAAAGAAAGTCAAAACCCATCCTTGTGTTTTTTCATCATCATTTTTATTCAACGTCAGAACAACAACGTCATAACGATAATAATAATAAAACAAGATGCGCGCGCGCATTAAGTTAACCAGAGAAATGGAGCATGCACATTAAAACGAGAGGCCGTCCAGTCATAGACGAGGACATCCCGGTCTTCGGCTTGACAATAATCATCAAACATATGTACAATGGTAGGCAGTGAATGTCCTCTACTCCGGTGAGTGAGATAAAACACACAGTACTGTCCGCACACACTACTCAAGGGGCCTTGTAATCTTTGCGTATTCCAACGCCACTCTGTCGTAGAGACGTCCATGAATTTCACCAAATCGGCATGGAGGGGTGCAAGTCCGTAGGAATCAAAGTATTCGCCTTCACCTAGGGTGTCCACGTACACCGCTATCCAATGTTCACCGGGTCGACTCTTTGTGTCTGTATTCAGGATGTAGGCTGCTGGGGTAGTGGAGTGAGTGGGAAACACATTGCGTGGAAACACACCTCGAAAGGGGATCTTGGGATCTCGCTGGAGTATGCTCATCAGCTGCTCTGTATCCATCTTAGGTGGGAAAGTCACACAGCACGTTTCTTTGGTGATCCACGCTGATGACGTTATCAAACTCGGCGTAGCAAATCACATTAATAGTGTCGGGTACAGGGATGGAGAAACGCAGTTCCAACCGTAGGTTTCCTTTCTTGAGCAAAGCCAGTTGATGATCGTGTTCCAAGGTGGGGGTGAGGTCAAAGGCGAACAATGTGTATCCCTTCATAAAGTCGTCTCGACTGATGGTATTGCCTTCGTCCTGGTTGTTTTGTCCTGTAGCTGTAAACAGGTTCAGGTAGGTCCGCACATATTCGCCTTGATGGCCACTAACGTAGAGGGGCATGTAGCGGACTATAAGATTGTCATCCAAGACGCAGTCCTGTATGTCCGAAAAGTGAAACCGAATCCAGCCGTTCAATTGGGACACATGAAAGCCTTGGAAACAAAACCAGCCCAGTACCCTATCCGACGTGTGCAAACCAAAGTGTTCTCTGTGCCTGCTGGAAATATGGGCGCCAACAAAGAAAACCTGTTCCTGGGGGAACTACCCAAGCGATTGATCCTGGCCTGTGTAGAAAATACCAGTTTCAGCGGAGCCTACCCAGAGAATCCGTTTGACTTTAAACATTTCGGCATCAATTTTGTGGCCCTGCATGTGGATGGACAACAGGTGCCAGCCACGGCCTTAACCCCGAACTTTGGGCGGAGGAATTTCATTCGAGCCTATCAGAGCCTGTTTACAGCCACCGGTCAAATCAACCAGGACGAAGGGAATATGATCAGTCGGGAGGACTACGCGAACGGATACACGTTGTTCTGTTTCGATCTGTCCCCCACCTTAGAGAACGACCATCAGCTGGCTCTGGCCAAGCAAGGCAACTTACGGTTGGAAATCCACTTTGCACGAGCCCTGGCGACCACCGTCAATGTGATCTGCTACGCCGAGTTTGACAACATCATTCAAGTGGACAAGGCGCGCAACGTCCTGTGTGACTTCTCCACCTAACATGGATACAGACCAGATAACCACCGTGCTGGAGAATGGCCCAGAGACACGTAGGGTCTTTCAAGGGGTGTTCGCCCGAGATGTGTTTCCATTAGACCGTATGTATCCGGCTGCTTACGTTCTCAACACGGACCCGATGGATCGACCCGGTGAACACTGGGTGGCCGTGTACTTGACAGAAGAGCAGGGCGAATACTTTGACCCGTACGGCCTGCCACCCCTCCATCCCGATTTAACAGACTTCATGGATCAAGGCACAGAGACGTGGTGTTGGAACAGTCAAACGTTGCAAAGCCTGACCAGTGGCGTGTGCGGACAATATTGCTTGTTTTACCTGTACCATCGATGCCGGGGAAGACCCTTATCTACCATCGTACAGATGTTTGACGAGTACCCCCAGGCCGAGGACCGCGATGTACTCGTCTATGACTGGGCCGCCCATCATTTCAATGTACAAGCCCCGTTCTGGGCTTGAATTATTTCAATGTACATACGCCCGCTGTTCTGGGCTTCAGTTAATGACAAGCCCCTTGTTCTGGGCTTCAGTTAATGACAAGCCCCTTGTTCTGGGCTTCAGTTAATGACAAGCCCCTTGTTCTGGGCTTCAGTTAATGACAAGCCCCTTGTTCTGGGCTTGAGTTTTCACGTGGTTGTTCTCACGTTGTTGTTGTTCAATGAATAAAAAAAATGAGATCTCACCAAAAAACCCTGTCTTGTGTGTTTTATTCCTGATGCATTAATGCCCAATGCGGAGATTCAGTCAAACTGAAATCAGTGGTGTAGGATGGGACCAAAATGTAACCCATCAAGTTTAGAAGGCAAGAGCACTATAGTAAAAATAGAGAGCCAATGAAATCAGCCCACAGACCAAGTACGTGTTTTTGGTCTAGGTTTGTAGCGGGCATTTCATTGAGGTACGTGTATACGGTGAGTGAAGAGACTCGTCCAACACGTATCGATTATGACTATCAGTGCTAGGTAACCCATCAAGGTTAGAATGCAAGAGCACTATAGTAAAAATAGAGAGCCAATGAAATCAGCCTACAGACCAAGTACGTGTTTTTGGTCTAGGTTTGGAGCAGGCATTTCATTGAGGTACGTGTATACGGTGAGTGAAGAGACTCGTCCAACACGTATAGATTATGACTATAAGTTCTATTAGCCAATCAGTGGCCTAGAATGAAGCCAAAGGTAACCCATCCATGTCCAGAAAAACATTACCCGGGTGTACAAGAACCCAGATGTAGGCGCGGACGTCAGCGAAAGCACACCGTGAATACCCCAATTCGATGGGCTGATTGTTCGATCGCTGATTGGTTCTTTTTCTCGACCGCTGATTGGCTTTTTCTCGACCGCTGATTGGTCCACATGGAACTGCCCATCTTTCCCAGGTTCATGTAGAATCCCCTTTTTGTGCTCAAGCTCTGACTATAGCGATGCCGCAACATTGTCCCATTGGACATTGGACCGTCTACCTGGAGGTCACCCTTTGACCTTTTGACCCGCGTCCGCGCGCGCGCGCGCACACTACCGGGAATGACGCGCACTTCCGGAGAACGCGCGCGCGCGCTGCGGCCGGGGCGGGGCGGGGCGGGAAAACACCCCGGCGGTTGAACATTGCAACTCTTGTATGTTTGAAGGTAGTGTTTAGTGAAAACCCGGAAGTGACGTTACAGCCCACGTCACCTGCGTATATACTCCTGTAAAATAGAGCCGATTTTATTTCTTTGGAAGGGACAAGGTGAATTGCGCTTTTTATACTACTAAACTGTGATGTAGATTACATCTTACATAGGCCTTAAGGCCGTGATATGCCTATGAAGTATTCTGGGGCATGGTCAATACTTTTCAATTTTCCCTTCGTCTACTACTCGCCGATTTTTTTGATTTTTTTATTATTTATTTATTTATTTATTTATTTATTTATTTATTTATTTCCTCGAGAGCTTTAAAATAAGACCTCACTCTACCCCATCGGGCCACTAGTGCTCCAACATGTCCACCCCGTATGGATTGATACACACCAATATCCCAGTATATGAGTGTATATGGGTCTATATGGATCTATATGGATCTATATACAAGCCTACGCGGTACTTTCAAATTTTTTTCCATCGTATTCTACATGATCAACCTCATAGCTCATAGTAAAAGCCATAAAAAAAACCGATCACCCCTATACCCATTCAGGCTAAATATAGCGGACATGATCTTCGAATTGGTCTAGTCCGAGTTGTCTCCCTTGCACCAAAGCGAATAGATGGCGCTGTGGTTTTAACGACTTTATTATCCGGGGAAATTTTGGTGTTCAGTAGCCATTTTGTGTTTTCTGAGCGGGAGAACATTCTCTGTTGCAGTGTATAACGGAACTTTGTTCCATTTCGGTATCCACTGAGATGAATAATGTGATCTGCATCATGCATCGCCTGCATGTCACACGTAGACTGAAATCGAGGGAGTGTGCTGTGTTCCAGCGGACGCATCAATTTGTGTGATATCCGACAGGAAACGTGAAAATTGATATTCTTTCACAGATTTCGAAGTGTATAGGCCTACAGTTCTGGTGAGAATGAACGCAGCCTTTATGATCAACGATTGAACGATAATGTAGGCCACCGAACAGGTTTTGTGGAATCAACATTGTGTAACGACTGGAGGGATTTTATCGGACATGTGCAGTACGGAACGCTTATCGTGGCAGTCCGTATAATTTGTCAATTTTTGTGTTTGGCACCACAACAGTGAAAAGCTGATGGATGAAATTCTACTCCACGGGGAACGGTAACGAATGAATGGAATATCTTACCAAACTCTCAGGTAGGATGTGGGTTTCAGGAGTTCACCGGGTGTGACAATTTCTTTATAATGATTTGTGATAAAAGCGGGTAAAACCTAATGTCAAAATCTCCTTGAAGGTCACGGAGATGTCGATTTGTTGCTGATCAGCTGATTTCCAGGACAGACAGACATTATTTCGGCTCTTTTCTCTTCGAAATTCTTGTAATTTGCTCAATACAAATAAATATTTAAATTGACTCTGAGTTTTCTGTTATTATTATAACAATTATTATTTCATAAAACATATCATCTCGTCGGTATAGTGTCGGTATGGCAAATTGGTCATGAGAAATGTTGGCGATCTTGGAGAAGTTGGCAGGATATCATACAGGAAGAAATATTTCTAATGAAGGCTGACGGTCTGGTGTGAGATACTGAATGATTCTTCGATTTTTTGCCATGGGATGCTCTTTGAAAAAGTTATTGGGTGCTCTTAGGAAAAGATCGGAGATGCACTTTGGAAAATTGAGCCGCTGTTGCTTGTCTCTCTCGGCTCATGCAAGATTTAGAAACAGCATTCTCCGGAAGCATAGGAAAATTGTAACATCTCGTTTAGATCATCAAAAATTTGGTCTACATCTGGAGTAACATCCGGTGTAGTTGTTGTCAAGGCGAAGAAATTATCCAGCGGCGAAGTTTCTGCAGGCTGTTGACAATGAATTGGTGCAGGGTAGTTCCGGGGTTCAGGTGCGACTAAGGGGGTGATTCTATCATCTAATCGAGGTTCATCGTGTACCAAATTCATGATACTGTCGAGGCGTTGTACTTGATTATCATGATTTGTGAACAAATCTGATGTGTTGTCAATATCCATGAGTTGCGCCAAGGGTAAATCCATGACTGAGCACTCAGAGATTAATTGTGAATAATTAAAAAAAAAAAATGTGGTATTTATAGTGTAAGACACGCGCGCATGCGCAGCGAAAACACACTGGTTGTATCGTGTGCTACGCTGCTGAAGAAAAAATATATGTGTGTTTGTTTAACAATTATAAACAGCTTTTCATTTTACAATCAATGTCAGGACACCTGTAAATTTTATTACGAGTTAAACTCAGGTCATTCATTAGTGTTATATTTAAAATTTAACAACCTAACACTAGAATAGAGGATTATTTTTATTAATTTTAGGCATTTTAAAAATCATAAAGTTAGTGTACGGTAGTGTAAAACCCAGGTACATTGGAAAATAATTTAATTTTCCTGGCTAAAAAAAATACGTGTACACTATGGATTAGTGTTATCATAATTCCGAGAAAATTGTAACGGATTTATGAAAAAAATAAGAAATTTTTATGCTTGAACAATGATAACAAAGCACACTTGGCGGCCATGCATATCTTGTACTCACTGACACTTGGTGGCCATCTTGTCCCACCTCCCACAGCTTGCACTGACTGACACTGGCGGCCATCTTGTCCCACCTCCCACATCATGACACTCGCGGCCATCTTGTCCCACCTCCCACAGACCACTAAAAGTATAAATACGTGTATATTGTAACAGTTATTCACCCATACAATCATGAATTCAACAAGACGTGAGCTGTTTACACAGCATCCCGTTAGGGACCCGAGAAATGCCGCTACACAATACCCAGAGCTGGTTAGCGTTCTGGAAAATGATGGAATGAGGGTAACCACCAGTTTTCAAAGGGAATTGGAAAACGAAAGAACCATCTTAACACGCAGTACCGAAGAATTAGAAGAACTGCGGCGAACTGTGGAAGAAAATGCCCAATTGGAAAGACTAAGGGATGAATATGACGCAGAAATAGGCACGATGGAAACCCTACAAGAACCTGATAATGACTCAACTGATGAGGAACTACAAGATGAACTGCCATGGTTAAATAGTAGACGTGGGCCCACGACAACGCCTGGTGAAATTCCAATGATTTCAACTACCGCCGAAACTCCACCACAACAATGCTGTGGGTGTGAAGCCCAGGTAACCCGCCTGAACAACTTGATTAATGAACTGAAAGAAGACGCGATTAAAACGGGCGAGGAGCTTGACACACAATACGAACAACTGGGTAAAGAGCGCAAAATATCACGCTGTAGCATATGTACAGATGACCAAAGCCAGTTTGCTGTTTTTCCATGCGGTCATTTATGTCTATGTGCCGATTGTTGGGTGACACTGACGTGTGTAGGAGACATGTGCCATTGCACTGAGGCCGGCGAGAACCATCTCAAAATAAAATGTCCAATTTGTCGGAAACATGTAGCAGGAATAAAGAAAATCTACCGTGCCTAAGTGTGGTGGTGGAGTAACACTAACGGCCCTTTTCAGGGCCAACCATCTTCCCCGGAAGAGGAACTTCTAACTTTTGCACAAAAATTAACATCAGACCCATCATTGTTATGCCCCAAGAAAAAAATTTCAATTTTTTCAATTTTTTAACAATTAAATATTGAAAAACGGAAAAAGGGGGGGGGAGGAGGGAGGGGGGGAGGGAAGCCAAATTTTTTTTTTTTTTTTAAAACTTAATAAAAAAGAGAAAAAAGATTCATGGCGCCAAAAAAAATCTTTTTCATTTTCTATGTTTTTTTAACAATTAAAAATTGAAATTAGTGAAATTAGCGAAAAAAAAGGGTGTAATTATCACCCTATAGCAAAAAAAAATTATTTTTAAAATGGGCCAATGGGATCGAGTGAGGTATCAAATTGAAGGTGAGGAGAAGGGCTATCTGATGCACTGGGTATGAGATTGAAATATCGGCATTCTGCGCATGCGCGGCAGTGAAGGGTGTAAATTATCACCCTATAGCAAAAAAATTGTTTTAAAAATGAGCCAATGGGGTCGAGTGAGGTATCAAATTGAAGGTAAGGAGAAGGGCTATCTGATGCACTGGGTAGAAGATTGAATTAGGGTGATTCTGCGCATGCGCGACGGTCTAAAGGTATGAAAATACACGTATTGGAACTAGGGAACAAAAGAATGAACACTAAGCATTTTTTGTAATTTTCTACTTTATTAACACAAATAGAATGAACGTATTCACAAGGGTATTGAATTTAATACAATTATATATGAATATTGAATGTTTTTAATACAATTAACAGTCAAAATGAAATTTTAATAACAATTATACGCTCTCAAGCCACTTGAATGAAGGTGTATGGTAATAAATGTTCTGTTCAACACTGGTTCTGTTCAATAGTTCGCCATCAAGACTTGTTTGAATTCATCATCAGCTTTCCGGCCTTGGTGCACGTAAATGTATGTTATAATTTCTTCACGTGGAATTTTGGACAGGCAAGCCGCTTCAACTCCCAGGGCAATTTCCGTCTCCGTCACGGCCTCCAGTGCTTCAGTGATCATTGCGTATGACGGTACTGGAGTGTCCTGTGGAATTTTAGGTCTGATGAGCTGCAAGACTGTATCGATGTACTTGAGGTAAATATAGTGAGACACCTGGTAGACCAGAGCTGAACCAATGGAACTTGCAAGACTCTGTAACTTCCGCCAGGCTGTTAATTTGAAAGTAACACCCTGAGGACAAGGTACGAGCTGTTGCGTATCTAACTGCATACGCCATTTACGAATATGAACGAGCAGCTCATCGTTGTAATATGCACAGCTCACATAAATGTCGTCACCCACATGAAATTTCGCTTCATCACGCCCGTCGTCGCGAATAACTGCATCGATGGCGTAATCAAGGGCCTGCAGTTTTTGCCAGCTCTCTAAGTTCAGGGTAATATGCTTACCGGGTTTGTCACCAAAACCCGCCGCATTCAAATGCAATTCTGCGTCTTTCACACTCACTGTCAAATAAGGTGAGAGCTCCCAAATGTCCCTGTGGGCTGCCTGGTAAGCTTGCTGGATCAGATTATTAATCTCCTGGACAGACAGAGGAAGTTCTACCTCTTGTTTCACAGGCACTTGCTGGGATACAACTACTGACTCAGGTATAACTAACGGTGTTAGTCGGGGGCGTTTGGAGCGTGAAACGCGTTTGGCCGTTGTAGTACTCGCCTCTGGAGTAGTGTGTGTACGTTTGCTAGCTGTAGTACGCTGTTCGGTAGTGGTAGCTAAGATATCTTCATCTTGTATAACGTCGGCTTCAAGTAGATCTGCTAGTTCGTCATTTCCCGTGATCTTCAACACCGCCACGAAGGCTAGAAATGCATAGGGGCTAGAGCGCAGTACACCATCGATGAGGGCTGTGTTTTGGGCTGAAGAAGTTTTCTCCGCCATGATTTCGTCGACACGCTGTTGGAGGAGTATGTTTCTATCCATAAGGCTATAACATATTTCTTCTACACGCTGCATCTCATCAATAAGACGAACACGGTACTTTGCAAACCTCTCTAAATATGATGATGACGCCATGACTATGGGCTCCAGGCTGGTGAGCAACTGCTACGGTGAAAAATTATTATTACAAGCGGCTAGGCAGGCAGGAGGACTGGCTGGCTGGCTGGCTGGCTGATCAAGTCAGGTCAGGTAAGTCAGATTGAATACACCCTTTCCCTAAAAATCAACTCCTTTTATACATTTTACTACTGGCGGCCATCTTGTACCCACCTCCCACATCTTGGCGGCCATCTTGTACCCACCTCCCACATGGCGGCCATCTTGTACCCACCTCCCACATGGCGGCCATCTTGTACCCACCTCCCACATGGCGGCCATCTTGTACCCACCTCCCACATGGCGACCATCTTGTACCCACCCCCCACATGGCGGCCATCTTGTACCCACCTCCCACATGGCTTCTTGTACCCACCTCCCACATGGCGGCCATCTTGTACCCACCTCCCACATGGCGGCCATCTTGTACCCACCTCCCACATGGCGGCCATCTTGTACCCACCTCCCACATGCGGCCATCTTGTACCCACCTCCCACATGGCGGCCATCTTGTACCCACCTCCCACATGGCGGCCAATCCCACATGGCGGCCATCTTGTACCCCCCTCCCACATGGCGGCCATCTTGTACCCACCTCCCACATGGCGGCCATCTTGTACCCACCTCCCACATGGCGGCCATACGCATGCGCACACCGCCCCATTTTACACACTTATGACGTCACACCAGGTTCTGCGCATGCGCAGTGAGGCGCTATTCCCTCAATTTACGCTTTGTATACTACTGATCTCTAAGCATAGCCCAACATTCTATTCCCATTTTGAATCTATTTACATATCTCAAAGATCAAGATTTGATGGTCAAATTCAAAATGTCGGCCATATGGGGTCATCTGAAAATCGCACTTTTTCTTGTTGCTAGTGTAATTCAAGGCATTATTCTTATCTCATTGAGCAAATTTATCAAAACCGAGGCATTTCTATGCATAGCCTAACATCTTATGCCCATTTAAAGTCTATTTTCATGTGCCAAAAATCAAGATTTAATGGTCAAATTCAAAATAGCGGCCATACGGGGTCATCTGAAAATCACATGTTTTCCTGTTGCTCGTGTAGTTCAAGACCTTATTCTTAGCTCATTATTCAAATTTAGCAAAACCGAGGACTCACTAAGCATAGCCCAACTTCCTATGCCCATTTTTAATCTATATACATATCCCACAGATTAAAATTTGATGGTCAAATTCAAAAGGGCGTCCATATGGGGTCATCTGAAAATAACATCTTTACCTGTTGCTCATGTAGTTGAAGGCATTCTTCTTACCTCACTAAGCAATTGTATCAAAACTAAGGGATCTCTATGCATAGCCTAACATCCCGTGTCCATTTGAATCTATTTACATTAGTCTAAGATCAAGATTTGATGATCAAATTCAAAATGGCGGCCATATGAGGCCATCTGAAAATCACACTTTTGGCCGTAGCTCGCATAGTTGAAGGCATTATTCTTAGCTCATTATGCAAATTTATCAAAACTGTGAGATTTCCAAGCATAGCTCAACAACCTATGCTCGTTCTGAACCCACTTACGTATCCTTAAGATCAAGATTTGATTATCAAATTCAAAATGGTGGCCATATGGGGCCATCTGAAAATCATATTGTTTCATGTTGCTCGTTTATTTCAAGGCACTATTCTTCGCTAATTGTGCAAACTTACCAAAACAGAGGGATCTCTTAGCATAGCCTAACAACTTACGCCCATTCTGAATCTACTTGCATATCCCCAAGATCAAAATACGATGTTCAAATTCAATATGGCAGCTGTGTAGGGTTATCTGAATTTCCTGCTTTTCCATGTTGCTCGTGTATATCAATGCATTGTTCTTAGTTGATTGTGCAGATTTATCAAAATCGAAGGGTCCCACATCATAGCCAGATACCTTTTGTCCATTTTGAATCTATTTGCTTAGTCGTCAGATCAAAAATGATAGTTAAATTCAAATGGCGACCATAAGGAGTCATCCGGAAATTCTTCTTTTTTCATATTTTTTCATTCTAGGTACAAACTTGTTTAAATTGAGCAGAATAACGCCATAGCTTATTACATTATGCCTATTTTTATTCTGCTGGCATAATCTTCAGCTGACAATACAATTATTAAATTGAAAATAGTGACCATGTGGGTTCATCCGAGACTCATATTCCCAATTTACTCTTATAATTCAAGGTATTGTGATTACACGGAGCTGAAAGTAGCAATTTCTTTGGCTCTATTCGTACAATCATCAGTTAGAAAAGTAATCTATGTTAAATATGACCCGAAAATGACCTTAATTCTAACAATTATCGTGCTATCGATGACTGCATCCAACCCTACACTACATCCAACCCTACACTACATTCAACCCTACACTACATCCAACCCTACACTACATCCAACCCTACACTACATCCAACCCTACACTACATCCAACCCTACACTACATCCAACCCTACACTACATCCAACCCTACACTACATCCAACCCTACACTACATCCAACCCTACACTACATCCAACCCTACACTACATCCAACCCTACACTACATCCAACCCTACACTACATCCAACCTACACTACATCCAACCCTACACTACATCCAACAATACACTACATCCAACCCTACACTACATCCAACCCTACACTACATCCAACCCTACACTACATCCAACCCTACACTACATCCAACCCTACACTACATTGAACTGATTCAACTGGAATACCCAGTCGTAACAATTAGTACTGTGCAGATAACCGATTTTCAATCATTTTTGACCTTATTTGACTCAAAAGTTACCCTAAAATGACCTTAATTCTTATAATAAACGTGTTATCTATGACTACCTGATACTCTACACCACTTACAACTAAATTCAGCTTGGATACTCATTGGTAACAAACAATTCGATGGATGTTAATTTATAACTGGTTTTTACCCATTGACCAAAGTCAGGGTGGTACATGTATCTCCTCATACCTTGATCGCTACCACCCAAAGAACTAATTTAGCATGGGTACCCATTTGTAACAACAAATGCCGTCGAAAGTTTTTAAAAGCGTTTTTGGGGTCTTTGGCCGGCCGACTATAATGTGTAAGCGTCGAAGACGTCTGATGGCGTAAACGCCTCAGCAACCTGATTAATGCAAGAATACCCAGAACAACTAACCTGTCATGTCCGACGTCGTACGGCAAAAATTTGTCAGCAACACAATAAACCCACCAGCAGAATCCAACTATACACAGGTAATAAACTGGAGCGATATGCAAGAGTTTGGGAAAACTGACGACGTTTGGCGGTTAAAAAGCAACAATACGACTCTACAGGAAAACATTCCTCGCCACCTCAAATTCAGACTCAAGAATACGGTGGACTTCTCGGACGTAGCCTCAGTATCTCAGCCGCGCTTTTATTGCTGCTGTTCATGTGAAGATAATGAAGTATCCACACGGCCCCTAGCACACGCTTGAGCGGAATTAGACACGCTAGCTCGGGAGCTGCGATGGCAGATCAACTCAAATAAATACCTCATCTGATGTTCATGGATGAGAATCTAGGACGTCTGATGGAGTAAACGCCTCAACAACCTGGTAAATGCAAGAATACCGAGAAAAACTAACCTGTAATGTCCGATGTCGTACGGCTTAAATTTCCCAACAAAACAAGAAACCTGCATATATTTGTCGAATGGCATATATAGAGGGCGGGCCTCAGGAACTATAAATTCACCAGCAGAGTCCTACCACATACAGATAATAAATTGAAATTGGTCCGAAAAATTGACGCTGTCTGGCGACTAAAAAGCAACCATATGACTCTACAGGAAAACTTTCCCCGGCACCTCACATTCAGACGCGAGAATACGGTGAACTCTCGGACATGGCCTTAGTATCTCAGGTGCTCTTGTATTGCAGCTATTCATGTGGAGATTAGAAAGTATAGTAGTAGTAGTATAAAGACGGAAAAGGTCACATTGACCCCTTTGCACTTAAATCACCTCAAAAATTAGCATATGACCTATGCGACAGCCAATCAGAAGCGAGTATTTTGACAAAACTACCCCAACACAGAAGAGTTCCAATGGGGAGGTAACTCTTGATGCACTTTTGTGGTTTTTGTCAAAATGCCGGATTATCTTCCCTGATTCGAACATTTGCATATTAAATCTATACGAGAAAATGGCTGTATGGGGTATGGATGATCCGATGGGGTCGTATGAGGTATCAAAGTGAAGCTTATGTAAGGGAGCATCTGAGGGGCTGGGTGTGGGGTTGAAATAGCGTCATTCTGCGCATGCGCGGTGGACCAAGGGTATGGAAATAGACGTTTTGGAGCTAGGGGAGCCACGAATGGTCCGATAGAGTTCAGTGAGGTATCAAAGTGAAGCATTCGTAAAGGGGCATCTGATGGGCTGGGTGCGGGGTTAAAATAGCGTCATTCTGCGCATGCGCGGTAGACCAAGGGTATGGAAATAGACGTTTTGGGATCTAGGGGAGCCCCTAGTGGGCCGATTGGGTCGAGTGAGGTATTAATGTCAAGCACACATGAGGGGGCATCTCACTGGACTAGTGGTTTGGGCGTTGTCACCAGTCTGCGCATGCGCAAACAGGGAATTGTGGGAAAAGGCTATGGAAATACACGTTTTGGGCTCTAGGGGAGCCCCTAATGGGCCGATGGAGTCGTATGAGGTATCCATGTGAAGCACACATGAGGGGGCATCTGCCTGGGCTAGTGGCTCGGGCGTGGTCACCAGTCTGCGCATGCGCAGACAGGGAATTGTGGGAAAAGGCTATGGAAATAGGCGTTTTGGGATCTAGGGTAGCCCCTAGTGGGCCGATTGGGTCGAGTGAGGTATCAATGTGTAGCCTATGTGAGGGGGCATCCACCTGGGCTAGTGGCTCGAGCGTTTTCACCATTCTGCGCATGCGCAGACAGGGAATTGTGGGAAAAGGGTATGGACATAGACGTTTTGGGGTTTAGGTGGGCCACTAGTCGTCCGATGGAGTCGTATGAGGTATCCATGTGAAGCCTATGTGAAGGAGCATCTGCCTGGATTAGTATCACGTGGAACTGATGTCATTCTGCGCATGCGCAGTAGACCAAGCGTATGGAAATACACGTTTTGGGGTCTAGGTGGGCCACCATTGGGCCAGTGGAGTTGAGTGAGGTATCAATGTAAAGCCTATGTGAGGGAGCATCCGCCTGGACTAGTGTGTCGTCCGTGTTGAACATTCTGCGCATGCGCAGACAGAGAATTGTGGGAAAAGGGTATGGAAATAGACGTTTTGGGGTCGAGGTGGGTCACTATTGGTCCTATGGAGTCGTATGAGGTATCAATGTGAAGCACACGTGAGGGGGCATTTGACTGGACTAGTGGCCCGGGCGTTGTCACCATTCTGCGCATGCGCAGACAGGGAATTGTGAGCAACGCCCGCCAACGCCAAGCTCAACGCTTCAACGCCCTGGTGAATTAGCCCAAGAGCTCCGATTTTCATGGAATTGTCACTAATTCATTGGAAATGCAGTGACACCCGTCAACGTTCGTCGGTACGCCCTAACATAACGCCTTGACGCCATGATGTAGATAGATGAGAACAACAACAACAACAACAACAACAAGGATGAGAGAACAACAACAACAACAAGTTTTTCATATAGTTTATTTTCCCCTCCATCATAACATACCCACGCTGGGGGAGCCGCGTTGGGTTTGTTTACAATTCAAGAAGTCTTTTCTCACTCACTCACTCACTCACTCACTCACTCACTCACTCACTCACTCACGCACACTCACTCACTCACTCACTCACTCACTCATTCACTCACTCACTCACTCACTCACTCACTCACGCACTCACTCACCGTCGTTAGTACGTCCATGCGTTAAGACGGGCGTTGGGGACGCCTCACTCACTCACTCTCACTCACTCACTCACTCACTCACGCACGCACGCACGCACGCACGCACGCACGCACGCACGCACTCACTCACTCACTCACTCACTCACTCACTCACTCACGCACGCACGCACGCTCGCTCGCTCGCTCGCTCGCTCACTCACTCACTCACTCACTCACTCACTCACACTCACTCACTCACTCACTCACCGTGGTGTGTGGTGGTGTCTGTACATATAGAGATTAAGGCGTGTCCCTCATCATTCCATATATATATTGGACGCTGGGCAAATTTTCCCAGGCGGCACGGTCTGTTTCGAAACTGACCATTTTGTTCCGAAAAATGGTCAGTTGGTGGTGTCGTGTGTTGTGTGCCTGTACCCTATAGCCCAGCGTCCAATATATATATGGAATGATGGTGGTGTCTCTAATACCTATATGTACAGATTACGTGTCCCACATCATTCCATATATATATTGGACACACTGGGCTATAGGGTACAGGCACACACCCGGTTCGACACACACACCACATTCCACAAAATGACCAGTTTTGTCGGAATGTCGTGCCGCCATCTTGAACCAGAAGGCGGACCTTGCATATATCTTGGATATGTCTATAATGCCCAGCGTCCAAAATACTCGCTTCTGATTGTGCTAGAGGCGCGCCCCACACATGTGAGTGTGAGTGAGTGAGTGGTGTGAGTGAGTGAGTGAGTGAGTGGTGGTGGTGGTGAGTGGTGAGTGAGTAAGTGAGAGTGAGAATTAGTGAGTGAGTGAGTGAGTGAGGCGTCCCCCAACGCCCGTCTTAACGCATGAACGCACTAACGACGGTGAGTGAGTGAGTGAGGAGCGAGCGTGCGTGCGTGCGTGAGTGCGTGAGTGCGTGGAGTGAGTGCGTGCGTGCGTGCGTGCGTGCGTGCGTGCGTGCGTGCGTGCGTGCGTGCGTGCGAGCGTGCGTGCGTGCGTGCGTGCGTGCGTGCGTGCGTGCGTGCGTGCGTGCGTGCGTGCGTGCGTGCGTGCGTTGCGTGCGTGCGTGCGTTGCGTGCGTGCGTGCGTGCGTGCGTGCGTGCGAGCGAGCGAGTGAGGCGTCCCCAACGCCCGTCTTAACGCATGGACGTACTAACGACGGTGAGTGAGTGCGTGAGTGAGTGAGTGAGTGAGTGGGTGAGTGAGTGAGTGAGTGAGTGAGTGAGTGAGTGAGAGTCAGTCAGTCAGTGAGTGAGTGAGTGAGTGAGTGAGTGAGCGTGAGTGAGTGAGTGAGTGAGTGAGTGAGTGAGTGAGTGAGTGAGTGAGTGAGTGAGTGAGAAAACACTTCTTGAATTGTAAACAAACCCAACGCGGCTCCCCCAGCGTGGGTATGTTATGATGGAGGGGAAAATAAACTATATGAAAAAACTTGTTGTTGTTGTTGTTCTCTCATCCTTGTTGTTGTTGTTGTTGTTCTCATCTATCTACATCATGGCGTCAAGGCGCTATGTTAGGGCGTACCAACGAACGTTGATGGGTGTCACTGCATTTCCAATGAATTAGTGACAATTCCATAAAAATCGGAGCTTTTGGGCTAATTCACCAGGGCGTTGAAGCGTTGAGCTTGGCGTTGGCGGGCGTTGCTCACAATTCCCTGTCTGCGCATGCGCAGAATGGTGACAACGCCCGGGCCACTAGTCCAGTCAAATGCCCCCTCACGTGTGCTTCACATTGATACCTCATACGACTCCATAGGACCAATAGTGACCCACCTTGACCCCAAAACGTCTATTTCCATACCCTTTTCCCACAATTCTCGGTCTGCGCATGCGCAGAATGTTCAACACGGACGACACACTAGTCCAGCCGGATGCTCCCTCAAATAGGCTTTACATTGATACCTCACTCAACTCCATTGGCCCAATGGTGGCCCACCTAGACCCCAAAACGTGTATTTCCATACGCTTGGTCTACTGCGCATGCGCAGAATGACATCAGTTTCACGTGATACTAATCCAGGCAGATGCTCCTTCACATAGGCTTCACATGGATACCTCATACGACTCCATCGGACGACTAGTGGCCCACCTAAACCCCAAAACGTCTATGTCCATACCCTTTTCCCACAATTCTCTGTCTGCGCATGCGCAGAATGGTGAAAACGCTCGAGCCACTAGCCCAGGTGGATGCCCCCTCACATAGGCTACACATTGATACCTCACTCGACCCAATCGGCCCACTAGGGGCTACCCTAGATCCCAAAACGCCTATTTCCGTACCCTTTTCCCACAATTCCCTGTCTGCGCATGCGCAGACTGGTGACCACGCCCGAGCCACTAGCCCAGGCAGATGCCCCCTCATGTGTGCTTCACATGGATACCTCATACGACTCCATCGGCCCATTAGGGGCTCCCCTAGAGCCCAAAACGTGTATTTCCATAGCCTTTTCCCACAATTCCCTGTTTGCGCATGCGCAGACTGGTGACAACGCCCAAACCACTAGTCCAATGAGATGCCCCCTCATGTGTGCTTGACATGCCCCTTTACGAATGCTTCACTTTGATACCTCACTGAACTCTATCGGACCATTCGTGGCTCCCCTAGCTCCAAAACGTCTATTTCCATACCCTTGGTCCACCGCGCATGCGCAGAATGACGCTATTTCAATCCCACACCCAGCCCCTCAGATGCTCCCTTACATAAGCTTCACTTTGATACCTCATACGACCCCATCGGATCATCCATACCCCATGCAGGCATTTTCTCGTATAGATTTAATATGCAAATGTTCGAATCAGGGAAGATAATCCGGCATTTTGACAAAAACCACAAAAGTGCATCAAGAGTTACCTCCCCATTGGAACTCTTCTGTGTTGGGGTAGTTTTGTCAAAATACTCGCTTCTGATTGGCTGTCGCATAGGTCATATGCTAATTTTTGAGGTCATTTAAGTGCAAAGGGGTCAATGTGACCTTTTCCGTCTTTATACTACTACTAAGTATCCACACGGTCCGTAGCACCGGCTTAAGCGGAATCAGATACGCTAGCTCGGAAGCTGTGATGACAGATCAGCTAAAACAAATACCTCATCTGATACCAATGGATGAGCATCGAGGACGTCTGATGAAGTAAACGTCTCAACAACCTGGTAAATGCAAGAATACCAAGAAAAACTAACCTGTAATGTCCGACGTCGCACGAAATAAATGTCCCACTAAAACAATAAACCTACATATATTTGGCGAATGACATGTACGGAGGGCGGGCCTCGGGAAGGGTTAGGGTTAGGGTGCGCAGCCAAAAATGCCATTACTCTACTATTCGACTGTGCATGCGCATCATGATATCACTGGCCCACCATGACCAGAACACTGCATGATTGTAATCATATATGTATATAATATATGCTTCAACCGTGAGCATCGAGAACGTGTGATGAAGTAAACGCGTCAACGACCTGGTAAATGCAAGAATATCCAGAAAAACTAACCTGTAATGTCCGACGTCGAACGGCTTAAATGCCCCACTAAAACAATAAACCTACACACATTTGTCGAATGACATGTACAGAGGGCGGGCCTCCGGGACTAAACGTCCACCAGCAGAATCCTACCATATACAGGTAATACATTGCGGTGATATGCAAGAGTTGGGGAATATTGACGACGTCTGGCGACTACAAAGGAACCATATGACTCTACAGCAAGACTTTCCTCGGCACCTCACATTCAGACCCGAGAATACGATGGACTCTCGAACGTAACCTTAGTATCCCAGCTGCGCATTTATTGCAGCTGTTCATGTGGATACTATGAAGTACCAACACGGCCCCAAGCACTGGCTAAATCGGAATCAGATACGCCAGCGCGGGAGCTGTGATGACAGATCAGCTCAAACAAATACCTCATCTGATATCAATGGATAAGCATCGAGGACGTGTGATGGAGTAAACGCGTCAACAACATGGTAAATGCAAGAATACCCAGAAAAACTAACCTGTCCGACGTCGAAGGGCTTAAATGCCCCACTAAAACAATAAACCTACGTATATTTGGCGAATGACATATACAGAGGGCTGGCATCGGGAACTAAAAGTTCACCAGCAGAATCCTTCCATATACAGGTAATAAACTGGAGTGATATGCAAGAGTTGGGAAAAATTGACGACGTCTGGCGACTAAAAAGGAACCATATGACTCTGCAGCAAAACTTTTCTCGGCAACTCACCTTCAGATTCGAGAATACGGTGGACTCTCGGACGTAGCCTTACTATTTCAGCTGTTCAATGGAGATTAGGAAATATCCACACGGTCTCTAGCACCGGTTTAAGTGGAATCCGATACGCTAGCTCTGGAGCGGTGATGACAGATCAGCTCAAACAAATATCTCATCTGGTGTTAATGGATGAGCATCGAGAACCTCTGATAAGAGTAAATGTCTCCACAATCTGGCAAATCCAAGAATACCCACAAAAACTAACCTGTAATGTCCGACGTCGTACGGCATAAATTTGCCACCAAAACAATAAACTGACATATATTTGTCGAATAACATGTACAGAGAGCGGACATCGGGGACTAAAATTCCACCAGCAGAAATTTGGGAGATGTGCAAGAGTTGAGAAGTTCGGAAAAGAAACCATATGAGTTTAGAGCAAACTTTCCTCGGCACCTCACATTCAGACCCGAGAATAAGGTGGACTCTCGGACGTAGCCTTAGTTTCGTAGCAATAGCCCCAGTCTAATTTCATAATGCGATAGGTACGGCGCATCACGTTGGGCACACCGGTTCTCGTCAGATCACCGAAGTTAAGCAGCGTTGAGCTCGGTCAATACTTGGATGGGTGATCGGGTGCTGTACTGACTGGGCTGATCAGTGTCCAGAATAATAGGAACTGTGGACACTCTCGTGTTCTGGCACATGTAGGCACCGTCGTGATATGACTGAAACAATATTGAAAACGACGTTAAATCCTACTCACTCACTCACTCATAATACGATATACTGTCCGTGTTCTGCTACATCATAATTATTCTTGCCTTCTTAACAGCTTATTTCTATAATACCATCTAGCTGGACCTCACCAAGAGCAAGGTCGTTGAAACAATCCGCCATATTGACAGAAGTACTCTTCCCCAAGCAAAACAAGTTCTGAGAAACCTCAATTCGCAAGAAGTTCTAGCAAATCTCCAGAGTAAATTCGTCATAGTCCCAGCAGACAAAGCTCCGAATAATATAATATTCATATGTAAATATTACTATTACCAGGTGCTGGTTAAAGAATTGATGTAGACATATCTTCATCAAATACGTCTACTTACTCCCAAACTGCATTTACTCCGGAAGATTTATTTAACAATCACAAAAAGTTTCTCAGGGAAAGAGGTATTTGTCTTCCAACCAATCATAACGACATACCAAAACTATACTGGACTCCCAAAATGCATAAATCACCATACAAAGCTAGATTCATAGCTGGTTCTAGAAGCTGCACCACCAAGCTTCTTTCAACCCTATTGACGAGGGCCCTTCAGGAGGTAAAAGCATTTTGGGAAAGGTATTGCGCCACTATTTCTAAGAACTCTGGCGTTGAATGTATGTGGATATTGAAAAACTCAAAATGTCTTACGGAAGAACTTGATGCTAAAGGTCACATACCGTACAGACATGTATCCACATGGGATTTCTCGACTCTCTATACTACAATCCCTCATCAGGACCTTATTGACCGTCTAAGTTCATTAATAGTATCTGTGTTCAAGAAAACTGATCGTAGATATATTAATGTCGGAAGCCATAAAGCATTCTTTAGCTCGACTACATACAAGAGATATCATTCATGGGATGTTTCTTTGTTTATAGAGTTGCTTGAATTTCTCATTAAAAATATCTATGTGAAATTTGGCAACACAATATATCAGCAGGATATAGGTATTCCAATGGGTACTAATTGTGCACCCCTGTTGGCCGACCTGTATCTGTTCTCTTATGAATATGACTATATGCAGGCGCTTTCAAAAACCGATCCATTCAAAGCCCGTTCCTTCTCATTCACCAAACGCTATATAGACGATCTTCTCGCTGTGGATAATCGCTATATAAATGACGCAGTGAAGGATATATATCCACCTTCACTGGATTTGAAGGAAACTACAGATAGCCCTACAGGCACATCTTATTTAGATCTCTATCTCTATAAAAATGAAGCGGGCATTCTCTCTCGTCGACTTTATGACAAAAGAGATGATTACAATTTCGACATCGTAAACTATCCCTTTCTGGATAGTAATATTCCAGTGGGACCTGCATATGGCGTATACATATCTCGCTTAGTAGCATTTGCTAGATCCTGTGTTAAATGTGATGATTTTAATCAACGTCACAAAACATTGTTGCAGAAACTTATAAAACAGGGCTATTCCACCAAGCGCCTCCACTCAAAGTTTCTCAAATTTGGCGATACATATCGCATGCTGATAGCAAAATACGAACGTAGCGTGCAAGATCTATGGCGCTACGTTTCGTAACTTGTGTCTAATTCCGCTTAACCCGGGGCTAGGGGCCGTATGAACCCATGTACTTCAAGATCCTCATGGTAATCATATGAACAGTCACAATCAAAGCGTGACTGAGATACATCTTTTTTTTTAGATGACGACTCTATAACGAATATTATGGATTAAGAATACTGATCAGCGATACGGATTTGATATTTTTGGAACATCATGATGTCTTGCCGGCATCATTGAAAACTGTTGACCGCTTCTCTCTTGCAGGAAACAAGCCTATGTTTATGTATACTATGATTGTCTTTTTGAATTTGGTGCTAATACTGTTATGTGGAAAATGGAATAGGTCTTTGGATTATGGACGCGGATATTCTCTAATGGACGACGGCTGCATTATGAATGACGGACTAGACGCTTGTAATTATCAACGCTGCAAACGATTATATACAGATCGATGGCTGGCTTCGTCTACACGATGATCAGGGCCATGGAGTAAATTTTGCCCTGCCTCAATTATGCCCCTTGGATGTGCCTAAAAATCAGGACTCATTTACGGAGAAAAAATCTGACAAAAAACGAGCAGGTTGACCCCCACTTTTTTCGGCTTTTTGAGTTGGTACCGGACCTGGGAAAATGAGAAAGAAGTTTAATGGAAATCGCTCTTACAGATGTTTCTGGAAATTGGGCCGAATTTGACAATTTTTCGATAATTTAAGGGGTTTTCTAGGAATAATGAAGCAAGCTTGGAGGGGAATGTTCGAGATCCATTTTTCTATAACATATCAGTACTCTGTATTAAAATAATAATTGCTCTTCCAGAAAATATATGTGATATAGGCTGAAAATTTTACGACAATTGGGGGCCGAAAATAGTACCCATGGTCTGTTCCTTGCCGATTGGAAGAAGCTCTGGAATGCCCCCTTAGTATCCCAGCTGCGCTTTTATTGGAGATGTTCATGTGAACCCTTAGGATCGCAGCTGCGTTTTTATTGTCGATGTTCACAATATCTACGAATCTGCTCAAGTAATGGACAGGTATGAGCGTATTGTTACTAGAAGTTATTAAGCGAATAAGTCTTTTTTTAGCACGACTAGAGACCTGAGGTGAGTGGTATATAAAGGGTAAAAAGGGTCCCCTTTTCCAGGGAGATAACTCTTGATTCCCGTGGAGCTTCCGACAGGAGGCGTTGTGGTGAAAGTTATGGATTGCATCAGCATTGGCTGAGTGCCATGTTTTGACCAATATAGTTCCGGCAACCTTTGACCTTGTATTCCTTCGCAGTGATGTGGTTCCGGGGAGAAAGCCTCCGCGGACAGAAAGTAGTCCCACGGGAATAAATGCATGGAATGCATGTATGGACCGTGGGATGTACTGACCTTCAACATCGGGGATCTTTTCAACATCCGGATGGCGTCATGTGTGACGTCACTTCCGGTGTGAATCCATCGGGCGGGACCTTGGAGCGGGCACCTCTGCGCGAACTGGGTTTTCCCTCGGCCCGGGCCCGGCTGCACGCCTGCGCGGGATCATCCGGCCGCACGCCTGCGCGGGATCACCGGAAGTGCGCAGGTCACGTTGGCATAATAAAATGTGTAATACGCAATGTTGTTGTTGTTGCTCTCTTTTTGGACTATCCAAATTGCGCAGCTACAATTCTACGCCACTATATGGACGCTTTCCTTGTACAACACAGTGCAGATAAGCAGAAAGGATATTTCCAAAAACGCTTGTTCGATAAATATTTACAAATCTGAACTATTATAGATACTTAGTGAGAAATATTACCGCGTAAGACTCTGTTTGTTTATGTTTTCATATCCAAGTCACTAGGCCAAATGTTTCGATGTCGCAACATTTTAACACAATTGTTGCAACAATAACTTACATTGTGTAGTGAGAATAGGTTTTCTCACTGTTCTGTCAGTTTAGACAAATAGACTATTAACGAATAGCGTCAGATTGATGCAAGGAAGTGCTTTATTATAGAGTTATCTCCCCTTGGTAGAGGGCGCTGATTGCCCATGGAGCCTTAGACAAACGGTATGGCGATCTCGAGCCTCCTCAAGCAATCAGACATCGGTTGCAGGTGGAGGAGCGAGGGGTCGATGACAGTTTGGCTAATTTTGCTTATAGGTGTGTTCATTCACCTGTGAAAGGGAACCCGGGGGCTTCACGTGAGTTAGTCGAATCAATAGCCGTGGAGAAATTTTCCAAAGGTTGTCATGAACAACAGGCTGTTTGCTATGGAGAAAGACCCCAAAACTATTCGGGATGCGTTAACATGCGTGAACGCCTCACTGTATAATCACCAAGCTTTGAATGTAGCAGGGGTCCGTCTAGTTTCCACGGAACTTAAGTCTGTGGGAGGGGATATTTTACGGGAGGGTCGGGGTGAGTCTCCATTGAGACTTGTCACTTCTCCCAAGCTGTCGGTTGCCCGTGAAGCCCCTATTAACAGAGTTACCTGTTACTCGTGTGGACAAAATGGACATAAGAGCTTCCGATGTCCCCAAGTATGGTGCCATCTTTGTCGCCAATTAGGACACATAAGTCGAAGTTGCCCCGTTCGCGCTAATCCTGATGGGTTGGTTACCACAGGAGGACCTGCCTCGTCAGGTGTTGCCGGGGTGATTGCTGCCGTTAGAGGCGTTACTGTGTCTGGAGCTCAGAATGGGGGAATGGTAGTCCCAGTCAGGGTCGGGTCAGTTCAAGTGAGTGCGATAGTGGATACTGTTTCTCAGGTAACAGGCATGAGTCCGGAATTATTTGAAAAGTTAGGGCTTACGGAACTGTCATCCACTCCCATTAAGGTAACTGGTGCATTTCAGGGTACGGCCAGTATGGGAATGTTGGTTCGACAGGTTCCCCTTTCCGTTGAAGGGTTTAATTGTTTTGGAGACATGATTGTAGCCCCGGTGGTTCAGGATTTGTTACTGGGCTCGGACTTTCTGTCCGCTTACGGCTGTGTCGTTGATTTTAGGAAGAAGGCCCTGGTCATTGGGAACATGGGGGTTCCTGTAGTAAAATGTTAATGCATGACGACCCGTTTGGACAGTGCTTTAGTTTAGTTCTCTTTTAGCCTTGGTAATGTTAGGGGCAATGCAGATTGACAGTGGGCATTGGCATGTGGTGCCATCTAGCACACTGCTTTGAGTTGATTTTGATGTTGGTGATGTCTTTCTATTTTGATGTAGGTGCTGTGGCATTTTGGTTTGATGTTGTGTAGGTTTTTTTGGGGGGGTTTTGGGGGGAAAAATGATAAAATGTCTGACAAATCTGTGATATATGCGGATGTCGAATAATGGTGTGGGGTGTTGAATAATGGTGTGTTGGTTGATTTGTGATGTGTGGGCCTATATTTTAGAATGATTATTTTTGGTAGATTGAGTGTTCAGTAGAGTGTAGTGTGTGTACCTATTTTGTTGGGAGAACATGTGATGTGTGTTGGAAAAATGTGCAGTGTGTGTTGCGTAGTGGTGTGATGGAGATATGGTCAACTTTTTAGGGGGTTAGGAGAAAGGCTTGTGTGAAAGTGGAGTGAATGGGGTTGTGGAATGGTGGATTGGGTTAAACTTTATCTATGGGTTAACAACCCTCACGGTTGGACACATAATTCGGCAATTGTTAAATGATGTTAAATGGAAATTACTCGGATGCTACATGAGTTTTACCGAGGAGAGTGTGCGAATTGTGAGGGCTGATTTAACAAGGGGAGAGAATGACGGGGCAGTCCATGTTGGAGACACAGGGTCAGGGAGTTTGTGGCCACAACTCTGCTTGTGTCTTCTGTATGGAAGCCCCAGTGAGTTATGCACCGGTGTATGTCATCCCGGTTTTTAGTGAATCAGGGTCTGAAATAACAGTCAGACATCGGACAAGCCTTGACATTGTTTGGTTAAATGCTCGCTGTGAAGCATTATGTCTGATCAACTTCGGGGATCATTTTGGATATGTTTATTCAGACCCTGGTTAATTGATCATTGGCAATGGGGTAACATTAGCAACGCAGTGCACTTCTACTCAATGGATTCCGGTATTCCTTCTGGTCCTGCAGCTTCATCCACATGTTGAGTTGACGTGTTAGCGGCACCTTGTGCACGGGTGTTTCACATGCGTTGATCCTTCATGTGTGTGTCTCTGTTGATGCATACAGAGGATACTGGTTTCCTGAAGCCTTGAGCTATATGAGTAGTCCCACAATGTATGGAGGACTGACAGGCAGTTACTGTTTTAGTCAGACTATGTTCGCTAGCCAGTCAATCAACTATTGAGAGACTGAGTGTCTTGCAGTTATTGCCTAAGTCAGTAATGTCTTGCCGGTCCATGTCTCTCAGCTTTTCCGAGAAAAGAGTTTTGATCGAGGTTTATTTTACGCGATTTGAAACTGTTTATTGGATGTTTGGCTGTGGGTAGAGAACAAGTAGTTGTGTGAAAGATAGGGAAATGATCAGTAATGTCGGAGAGTATGATACCGGAACCAAGGTCATCTTCATGGAAATTAGTGAAAATGTTGTCTATTAAAGTGGCAGAATTGGATTTAACTCGGGTGGGTTTGGTGATTTTAGGGAAAAAATAAAAAGATTTCATAATCTCGAAAAACTCCTTAGTAGGACCATGGTTCTCGGTTTTGAAAATATCAATGTTAAAATCACCCATTATGACACATTTTTTGTTTTCTGGTTTCAGAGTGTTCAAAATGGAGAGTAGACTAGAGTTAAAATTAGTAACGTTTTTCCCGGGCCGTCGATAAATAATTCCGATTATATATGTTTCTTTATTAATAGTTACTTCAACAAATAAAGATTCGTGTTCCTCATTAACGTCTTTGGAGGAAATATCTTCGCGGGTCTAACACTTTGTGAATTCTTTTTTGATATAGAGAACTACCCCACCACCCGTTTTATGTTCCTTGATAGAGGAAAAGGCTGATAACCGGGAGTGCTGAATAACTCTTCGGTAGAAGCGTCAAGCCAACTTTCGCATATACCTATGAAAGAGAAGTTGAAGTTCATATTATGTATTAGCGCTAGGACTTCAATAATATGTTTGTTCAGTCTTCTCGCGTTGATATGGAGGGTAGACAATGGTTTTTCAGAGATAGAGTTCGTGTTCATAAATGATTTAAATTCTTCTTCAAAATATAGTTTGATTGATGTGAGCTGATACTCTCCCAATGAGAATATTCTCCTTCCGTATTATCTGTTACATAGGTTGAACTTTCAGGATAATTTAACTGTAGGTTATTAAATCACATATTTTCGAATCCATCCATGAGTGAATCTTGAGATGAATGTGGAGAGGAGCAGACATCATTAACATCCTCATTATAGAATGGTAGCTCGCATAGTAAATTCATGTTGAGTATGATAAGGTGGCATACAGTAGAGGTCAAAGTATTTTGATACGGGCGCCCGGATCATCGCCTTGATGACCACTGGCTTAGAAAGCCACGCAGCTGACTATAAGATCATCACCCAAGACGCAGCCCTGTCTCGGAGTGCAGTATTCTCCCTGGTCTTCTGTCAAGTATTCGGCCACCAATGTTGACCGAGACGATCCATCTAGTCTGTATTGAGGAAGTACGCGGCAGGGTAAACACGGTCTAGCGTTACATGTCTGGGGCGAACACCCCTCAAAAGATGGTGCGTGTCCAAGGGCCATCCTCCACCGCAGTGGTAATCTGGTATGTATGCATGTTAGGTGGCAAAGTCACACAGGATATTGTGCTCCTTGTCCACTTGAATGGTGTCAATCTCGGTGTAGCAAATCAGATCGATGATGCTCCGGAGGGCATGTGCAAAGTGAATTTCCAACATAAGTTGCCTTGATTGTCGAGGTTCAGCTGATGGCCGTTGTCTAAGCTGGATCTGTTAGATTAGTCCTTCCGACTGATCATATTCCCTTCATCCTGGTGGATATAACCTGTCGCAGTGAACAGGCTCTGATAGGCCCCGGTAAAATTACCGCGTCCAAATTTCGGTACTACTGCAGTTGCTGGAATCTGCTGTCATCCACATGTAGGGCCACAAAATTGATATTGACATGTTTAGTCAAACGAGTTCACCGGATAGTCTCCGTTTGAAGCCAGTATTCTAAACACAGGCCAGGTTCAGTCGCTTGCGCATCTGCCCAAGAATAAACATTCTTTGTTGGCGCTCATATTCCCGGCAGACACAGAGAACACTTTGACTTGCACACGTTGGTTAGGGGACTGGGTTGGTTTTCTCTCCAAGGCTTTGAGATGCCCAAAGTGCAAGACTGGATTGGATTTTACTTTTCGGAGATATAGGACATACAGCTGCTGGCCTTCTACGTCAGTGGTCATCAAGGTCCGGGCACCCGTATCAGTCGGAGTTTGATGGGAACCTCGTTCAGGAGGTAATGGTCTTGCATGAAGCGGTCTACGTGCAGTCGACCCATGAGATCGACCGAGCTGCAGTTTACCGTCAAACTCCGACTTATGTTCAATCTGGTATTGGTATTTTCCGTGCGATGTACTTCGTCGCTGATTCGGTCGTCGGGGTGCAGGTTTTTCATTCCCTGCGGCACGTTGTGCTCTGGCGATCAAGACGCCTCCTGCTTCTTTGGCACAGCGTGTCGGGTTTTTTCGGAAGGGGATCTCGCTGAACGCATCTCTCAGTGCGTGCACACCATTTCAGACAGCTTGATTTTCGACCCACTCAACCTACGCGTCACCAGCGGGCGAACGTTTCATCCCTTATATCTATGATGATGGTACTGGTGTCCGTCTGCTGGATTGGTTTTTTCTCCAAGGCTTTGAGGTGCCCAAAGTGGAAGATTGGATTCGATTTCAGTTTTCGGACATACAGGGCTGCGTCTTGGGTGATGATCTTATAGTCAGCTGCGTGGCCTTCTAAGCCAGTGGTCATCAAGGCGAAGATCCGGGTGCCCGTATCAGTCGGAATTTGATGGGGACCTTTTTCAGAAGGTATTGGTCTTGCATGAAGAGGTGTACGTGCAGTCGACCCAAGAGATCGACCTAGCTGCAGTTCGCCGTAAAACTCGGACTTTTGTTCCATCCGGTATTGGTATCTTTCGTGCCATGTGCGTCGTCGCTGATTCGGTCGTCGACTAACGCACGGTCTCGGGGTGCAGGTCTTTCATTCCCTACGACACGTTGTGCTCTGGCGATCGAGACGCCTCCTGCTTCTTTGGCTCGGCGTTTCAGTGCTTTTCTGACGGGGACATCGCTAAACGCATCTCCCAGTGCGTGCACACCGCTTCAGATAGCTTGGTTTTCGACCCATTCAACCAACGAGTCACCAGCGGGCGGAACGTTTTGACGGTACTCCCGAGCACGTTCCGTTGTCCGGTGTCATCCCTTATATCGATGGTGATGGTACTGCTGTCAATCAGTTGACCGATAGATAGAGCTCCTGGTTACAGCTCTGTGTTACTTGATCTTAGTAGTCTCCTTGCACTGGGCAGACGCATAGCAAAGGAGCTTCGATATCACCGACAATGTGACCATCCGCCACATCCGAATAGTCATCAAGCTTCCGCTAACGACTTTGTGTTCCCAGTCATCGGGACTTGTTATCTGCTTCGTGATTGTCGCACAGATTCACGAGCGTCCGCTTCTGCTGTTGCTGCATCCAAGCCCAACGCTGAGTATTTCCGACCATTTCTTGTGGCACGTGCATGTCTGTCATCCGTTGAGTGAAAGCCCCCCATCCTTTGGGGGCTACCAGTGAATTGCGTTGATCAGATCATCCGATCATTCGCCAAATCCATTATATGAGTGCCGGACACCACCTGGTTCTGGACAAGAAGTTCACCTTTCTCCTTCCAGGACATGTTTGGATTGTCTTTCAACCGCTCCAGCAACAAGTCAACCCTCCTCTAGACTCTTTAAGACGGGATGATGGCGGCTGTGAGGCAAGTGCTGCTGGCTATCGCGTAGTGCTGGATGAGGGAATGAAGCTGAGCTTGTTCCATGAGAGGGAGTGTTGTATTGCCCATGAACGTGATGCACCGTTGAAGCGCGTGATTTTACTGTCTTTTCCCACTGTCGCTTAGGTTGTATCGGGTATGGAGATTGGAGAGTTTGATGGAGACGTGGTTCGATGACGACCATGTTGACGGTTGAACGTAGACTGTGCACGTTTCTGGGATACCTATGCTTTTATGAACAGTCACGCCCGCCAACGCCTATCCTAGCGCTTCTGCGCCCTGGTGAAATAGATCAGAAGCTCTGAAGGGTTTAGATCCTAATTCACCGAAATACAGTGACGCCTGTCAACGCCCGTCATTACGCCCTAACGTCCGTCTCAAAGCCTTACACCTACCTGGCCTGTAGGAGGCCATTATGGCCCCCTATCAAACTATCTCCCCCATCTCCGGAACGCAAAAAATGAAAAATGACCTTCCGCGACTTTTTAGTTTATCATATTGGGGTCACTTTGATCCTATTTGCATAACCCCCGAGTGAAGGATCATAGGCAAATTCAAGATGGCGCCGATGTGGGGTACCAGAAAAGTGATGTTTTCGTCATTTTTCTTCAACTTTCCTTCTTTTCTTCCAGAAAATTGAGCAAAATCTATTTTATTTCACATCAGACTATTATTTACTAATTTATCATGCACTTACTGCAAGAAAAATACATAAATAAAAAAATCGTAAAAATCGACCAAAGAATCCTTATTTTGAAGATGACGTCACTGTGACGTCATTAAAGCGGCCGCCTTGGATTATTTTTACAATTTCCAGTGGAGCTATTTCGCCCCCTAGCTGAATGGGTGAGAAAAATAATCAGGGGAGGGCCGAAATGCCCCGCCTCCCCTCCCGACCAGGCCTGGACAAGCCCCAAAAGCCCAGGCCAGATAGGGTTAACGCCCTATCTCTACGCCTTAACGTCAGTCTCAACGCCTTAACGCCGTATCTTAACGCCGTATCTTAACGCCTTATCTCAACGCCATAACACTCTAGCTTAACATCTAAACGCCCTGTCGTAACGCACACCCCGATGTTTCGACCACTGGCCCCGAAATCTGATGAAAGTGACGTCATCACCGGACATCGCCGGTAGTGACGTCATCGCACGCATGCCCAAGCGCCCGGTGGTACACTCGGTACCCTATAGCCTGTAGGGATTGGGGTACACCAGGGGGGTGGGTGTGCCATCAGGCGCGTACGCAGGCATGCGATGACGTCACTTCCGACGATGTCCGGCGTTGACGTCACTTTCATCGAGAATCAGGAGTCAGTGTTCAAAACATGTGCGTGTGAGTGGACGGTTGACGACGCGTTTTAGTGTTACGATAGGACGTTAAGTCGTTCAGCTAGGGCGTTGTGGCATGACGACGGGCGTTGACGGGCGTCACTCCATTTCGACGAATTATTGTCAATTCCATGGAAGGTCTAAACCCATCAGAACTTCTGAGCTATTTCACCAGGGCGTCAGAGCGTTAAGCTAGGCGTTGACGGGCGTTACTGTCCATGAATGCAAGCGTATGCCAAAAACGTGCACAGTCGACGTTCAACCGCCAGCATGGATTATACTTGCTCTGAGCGCGAACGCACGTTTAACAGACACTACGATATGATACGATACCAGAAGAATATAAATTAGATTGAGGACACCGAAGCACAAGGAATGATGTACCGAAGTCTAATAAGATCCCGCCTAGACTACTGTTGCGAAGCATACGACTCTGCGTGTACCTCATTAAAAAACAAATTAGATTCTATACAGTGTCAGGCTCTTCGAATATGCACTGGCGCATTACGTTCAACGCCCTTGCATGCTTTACAGGTTGCTTGTACGGAAATACCACTCTCCATTAGAAGACAGATAAGAACCCTCAAATATATTATGAAAATTAAACAGTCCATAAATAATTCTGTTAGCGATATTTTAGAACCTTCATGGTATGATGGTTTATTTTTGGATAGTAACGTTAAACGTTAATCCGTTTAATATTAGAGCAAATATCTTGTATGAGGAAACAAATGCTGATGCTTTCCCTATTCAAAATTATTTTGTGCAGAGATACCCACCCTGGCTGTTGTCTACACCACACAAATACAAATTAAAAAATCTGACCCACCCGATATTATTACTGGATATACAAAAGAATATATCAAATCTAACTGGAGTGAATATATGCAAGTATATACAGATGCCTCTAAGTGTCCAGATACTGGCAGGGTGGGTGCTGCATTCTGTATACCAGAATTGAAATATTCTAAATCATTTAGAATTGATGATCATGTGAGTGTATATACAGCAGAGCTGACAGCTATTTTAATGTCACTCAATTTTCTTAGAGATACTAGAATATCTAGAGCTGTAATTTTTACAGACTCTCTTAGCTCTTTACAAGCAATGCTCAATTTCGCTTGGAGCCGGTCTTCAAGTATTTTATATGAAATATTATATTTAGTATCTACAATGAATTATGAAAATATAATAATTTATTTCGACTGGGTCCCGGGCCATTCTGGTATATATGGGAATGAGCTTGCGGACTCTCTTGCTAAGCACGCATCCGCACTTCCAGATATTAATATACATATGGGATTAACAATTAATGAAGCCATGGCTTGTTTATATCCTCACTTTAATTCAAAATGGCAGGAATGCTGGGATAATTTAGAGAAGGGGCGTTTTTACTATCAATTCCAGCCTTTAATTACAGGCGCCTCTTTGAAATGACCTAATCGCCAGGCTGAAGTACTTGTTTTTAGACTTCTTGTCGGGCATATTCCCCTGAATTATTACCTTTATAGATGTAAGTTACATCCCACTGGAGTGTGTGATGCGTGCAATGTAGAAGAAAACATCAGCCATTATTTACTTTCATGTACTCGATTTCATAATCAGAGGCTTAATTTTTTTAATGAACTTATTCGTGCTGGTGTATTTAACCAGACTATGGAATCAATCTTAAAGCCTCAAAAGAACCGTGATAAAGTATTTTTGGCTATTTATAGGTTTATGCTGCGCACACGCAGATTTTAATTTATATTGATTTATCATTCTGTTATACATTTCACTATCTAGACTTGGGGAGTTAACATTACATTTGTTACCTCCCCTTTCACCCAGTGGTGATTATTTATAATTATATTGGTTAATTAATAGTACATGCATATTACAAGTTGTGAATAATAAAATTCTAGAATAATTTAACTTATATTTTCTTATTTGTGGTTAAGAAATTATAATAATATTTCTGCTCTATTAAAGAGTTGTTTTAAATGATGTCTTTGCTTGTTCTGGTTGGACATTGGTGTCTGAGGATGCCATAGGAGGTCCTCATTCACGGTGTTCACCAGGATGAGTATAGATATTATATCAAATCTCGTTTTACGCACAACCTACTCATATCTAAATTTATATGAGTTTATTTTAGGTTAAACAAAATATGCATGTACTATATTGGCCTTTTTAACTCAGTTTTATATTTTTGATAGATAGGGTCGTTGGGATTTTATTATTATTAAATAAGTTTGTTGGTCCGTATATATCTACCCTTCCTTTTATGTCTCTAACCTTTCCGTGCCATTAAATAACGCCTTTGGAGTTTGGTTATTCTACATGTTTTTTAAATCATTAAAATTCCGTACAGTAGGATATTTTAAATCAATATTTATGTTGTACATCAAACTCAATGCAACGATCTGGCGCGCATAATTTTATTAAATTGAAAGCGCCATCTAAATTAAAAACAGACAGACAGAAGCACAAGGAGCCGATGCAGATGCTGAGCTTTTTCCAGCTGATTCTGAACTTCCACTGTCTGATACGGGGAGCTTGATCTCAGATATTGGGATCGTATTGTGCATGAAGCTATCAAGACTCATCGCTAAAGAGATCGAGGACGCCGGACAAGATAACTTACAACAGGCGTACATCCAAATGCGCCTCTGCATCAGCGATACGGATTTGATAATCTTGTAACATCATGATGTCTTGCTGGCATCATTGAAAACAGTTGACCGGTTCTGTCTTGCAGGAAAATAGCCTAGTTTTATGTATACTATGATTAAGCCTTTTCATTTGGTGCTAATGTTTATATAGGAATTATGTCTTTGGATTATGGGCGTGGAAATTCTTTAATGGACGACGGCTGAATACTGAATGACGGACTATAGTGGGGCGGATAAGTGCCATTTTAAGGATCGCCTTTTCAAATGGTCATACAAGCAGGAAACTTGGCGCAAATACTCTCATCAGGCCATATTTCAAGAAAAGCAATTGAGTCACTTGAAAATCCAAGATGACCGCCATTTTCAAGATTTTCTTGTGTTAATTTTCAGTTTCAATACATAAACATGTACTCTTATTCAATTTTATGTCATGTCTGTGATAATCGACTACTTTCTGAACATGCTGAAACTAACTTTACTATTAAAACATCCAAGATGGCCACCTTAATCAATATGACCGCCATTTTCTTTGGTTAAACCCCACTTCAACACATTAATTGATGGTAGTATCTTTACAGGAGTTTAATTATGTCTGTGACAATTATATGTTTCCGAATATGCTGAAAGTAATTATGTTATTCCCAACACTGTCATATGTTGTCTTTCCTGTGTTTTCCTTCTGCCATTTGACCAGATCCACAGACGGATTACCAGCTCCGTATCACCACAGTGACCCAAAATCTGACACAATCTTTGGATTATGGAACTTTGGAAACTCTTAATGGACTACGGCTGCCCAAATGAATGATGGATCTGACGCATTTCTTCATCTGTGCATTGCGATTCCATGTTTCTGAATATGCTGAACGAAGTTCTGCTATTGCGACATCACCCACATATTATCGTTCTTCATTCCAGGTACCGCCTCACAATAGAGTACAGTACCACGGCACATTTTGTGAACAGTGGAAGACTTGACATAGGATCTTAAACGGTTGACATTACAGTCCAGTCATGGCTTCCTCTTCGAAATCTAACTGGAAAACTGATTGGAGCAAATGTTGCCTTTGTCAACAGGACACAGATGAAGAATTGTCGTCCCCAGCGAATGCGCACAGAAGAGATCAGGATGGCTACACGAACATCGCTACGAACATTCCCCAGTTCGATGCAATCAATGATCTACCAATCATGCTGGACAGAGCCAGATTAGACGATGGTGGTTGAATAGAAGCAGCGCTGAGACAAAGCAAAGCTACCTATCATCAAAAGCTGTAGACGCCTCTTCAACGACACAAAGTTACGGCGAGCCCTTAAAAGAACTCCTACCACTGTAGCAAAATGCTGAGGCAACCCAGGGCAAGATGCAAAGGAAGTCAAGGCAACAAAAATCATCAGAATTACAAGCGTCTGGTCCGTCATTCATAATTCAGCCGTCGTCCATTAAAGAATATCCGCGCCCATAATCCAAAGACCTATTCCATATTCCATATAACAGTATTAGCACCAAATTCAAAAAGACAATCATAGTATACATAAACATAGGCTTGTTTCCTTCAAGAGAGAAGCGGTCAACAGTTTTCAGTGATGCCGGCAAGACATCATGATGTTCCAAAAATATCAAATCCGTATCGTTGATCAGTATTCTTAATCCATAATATTCTTTGTAAAGTCGTCATCTAAAGAAAGATGTATCTCAGTCTCAATTGATTGTGACTGTTCATATGAGTATCATGAGGTACATGGGTTCATACGGCCCCTAGCCCCGGGTTAAGCGGAATTAGACACAAGTTACGAAACGTAACGCCATAGATCTTGCACGCTACGCATGCGATATGTATCGCCAAATTTGAGAAACTTTGAGTGGATGCGCTTGGTGGTGTAGCCCTGTTTTATAAGTTTCTGCAACAATGTTTTGTGACGTTGATTAAAATCGTCACATTTAACACAGGATCTAGCAAATGCTACTAGGCGTGATATGTATACGCCATATGCAGGTCCCACTGGAATATTACTGTCCAGAAAGGGATAGTTTACGATGTCGAAATTGTAATCATCTCTTTTGTCATACAGTCTACGAGAGAGGAGGCTCGCTTCATTTTTATAGAGATATAGGTCTAAATATGATGTGCCTGTAGGGTTATCTGTAGTTTCCTTCAAATCCAGTGAAGATGGATATATATCCTTCACTGGTCATTTATATAGCGATTATCCACAGCGAGAAGGTCGTCTTTATAGCGTTTCGTGAATGAGAAGGAACGGGCTTTGAATGGATCGGTTTTTAAAGCGCTTGCATATAGTCATATTCATAAGAGAACAGATATAGGTCAGCCAATAGGGATGCACAATTAGTACCCATTGGAATACCTATATGCTGTTGATATTTGTGCTGTTTGTGCGAGAAAGAGGCTTTCGGGTCTGCTTTAAGACAAACGATGACTATGAAGGTAAATGAATCATCCAGTGTGCTAAGATCCTGCTTGACGGAAGACTTCTCGTAAAACTCAGTGGGGGAGATGTCATGGCATAAGAGATAAAATACCAACCTGAGTGCTTGACAGCATTATACAACAGAGAACAAGGTCATCTGAGATTCCAAGAATATGAAAAGAGCACTGAAGGGCTGACTAGGAAAGAATCCTAACCAACTGCTTTTTCCGAACTGGTGACCTACATCACTGAGACGAAGGCTGACAGCGGTGGTGCGAGTCCAGTCATATTCAGTCTCGCAGATCTTGCCACACTGTATAAGCAGCGACTCGAGCAGCTGTCAAGATGTGAATACAACAAGACTGAAGGACCAGTTACTTTCACGTATGCCCGAGTTAGAAGCTTATCGTCAAGGACGGTATGTGCTGTTGGCTTTCAAGAGCGATATAGAATCGGTTCTGGCGCAAGCATCAGAATACACAGAGGCCCTTCACCTGGACAAGTCCGCTGAGATCATACGCAGAGAAATGCTGAATCACAAATTACAAGCGTCTAGTCCGTCATTCATAATCCAGCCGTCGTCCATTAGAGAATATCCGCGTCCATAATCCAAAGACCTATTCCATTTTCCATATAACAGTATTAGCACCTAATTCAAAAAGACAATCATAGTATACATAAACATAGGCTTGTTTCCTTCAAGAGAGAAGCGGTCAACAGTTTTCAATGATGCCGGCAAGACATCATGATGTTCCAAAAATATCAAATCCGTATCGCTGATCAGTATTCTTAATCCATAATATTCGTTGTAAAGTCGTCATCTAAGAATGATGTATCTCAGTCACGCTTTGATTGTGACTGTTCATATGAGTACCATGAGGTTCTTGAAGTAAATGGGTTCATACGGCCCCTAGCCCCGGGTTAAGCGGAATTAGACACAAGTTACGAAACGTAGCGCCATAGATCTTGCACGCTACGTTCGTATTTTGCTATCAGCATGCGATATGTATCGCCAAATTTGAAAAGCTTTGAGTGTAGGCGCTTGGTGGAATAGCCCTGTTTTTTAAGTTTCTGCACCAGTGTTCTGTGACGTTGATTAAAATCGTCACATTTAACACAGGATCTAGCAAATGCTACTAAGCGAGATATGTATACGCCATATGCAGGTCCCACTGGAATATTACTGTCCAGAAAGGGATAGTTTACGATGTCGAAATTGTAATCATCTCTTTTGTCATAAAGTCTACGAGAGAGAATGCCCGCTTCATTTTTATAGAGATATAGATCTAAATATGATGTGCATGTAGGGCTATCTGTAGTTTCCTTCAAATCCAGTGAAGGTGGATATATATCCTTCACTGCGTCATTTGTATAGCGATTATCCACAGCGAGAAGATCGTCTATATAGCGTTTGGTGAATGAGAAGGAACGGGCTTTGAATGGATCGGTTTTTGAAAGCACCTGCATATAGTCATATTCATAAGAGAACAGATACAGGTCAGCCAACAGGGGTGCACAATTAGTACCCATTGGAATACCTATATGCTGCTGATATATTGTGTTGTCAAATTTCACATAGATATTTTAATGAGAAATTCAAGCAACTCTATAAACAAAGAAACATTCCATGAATGATATCTCTTGTATGTAGTAGAGCTAAAGAATGCTTTATGGCTTCCGACATTAATATATCTACGATCAGTTTTCTTGAACACAGATACTATTAATGAACTTTTGGCAACACATTTGGCAACACATTTCACGAGGGATGTGTCTTGGAGGCCGTTCCACCATCGCTTCTCTAATTCGTGTACATGATCGAACACGGTGCTTACATAAAATCACAGCTGACACATGGTCATCCAAATCAGAGACCTAGCAATGGCACAGCTGTTGCAGTACAACTGCTTCAAGATGTACAAGGAGGAAGTAAAGATACAAAGGCAATCTAAAGATCGCGAGACTCCATTTGCTGTGTACACTGGTCTGTCAGTGTTACTGTGTACACTGGTCTGTCAGTGTTACTGTGTACACCGGTCTGTCAGTGTTACTGTGTTCACCGGTCTTTCAGTGTTACTGTGTACACCGGTCTGTCAGTGTTACTGTGCACACCGGTCTGTCAGTGTTACTGTGTACACTGGTCTGTCAATGTTACTTTGTACACTGTCGGTGTTACTGTGTACACCGGTCTGTCAGTGGTACTGTGTACACCGGTCTGTCAGTGTTACTGTGTACACCGGTCTGTCAGTGTTACTGTGTACATTGGTCTGTCAGTGTTACTGTGTACATCGGTCTGTCAGTGTTACTGTGTACACCGGTCTGTCAGTGTTACTGTGTACACCGGTCTGTCAGTGTTACTGTGTACACCGGTCTGTCAGTGTTACTGTGTACACCGGTCTGTCAGTGTTACTGTGTACACCGGTCTGTCAGTGTTACTGTGTACACCGGTCTGTCAGTGTTACTGTGTACACCGGTCTGTCAGTGTTACTGTGTACATCGGTCTGTCAGTGTTACTGTGTACACCGGTCTGTCAGTGTTACTGTGTACACCGATCTGTCAGTGTTACTGTGTACACCGGTCTGTCAGTGTTACTGTGTACACTGGTCTGTCAGTGTTACTGTGTACACTGGTCTGTCAGTGTTGCTGTGTACACTGGTCTGTCAGTGTTACTGTGTACACCGGTCTGTCAGTGTTACTGTGTACACTGGTCTGTTAGTGTTACTGTGTACACTGGTCTGTCAGTGTTACTGTGTACACCGGTCTGTCAGTGTTACTGTGTACACCGTCTGTCAGTGTTACGGTGTACACTGCACTGGTCTACTCGTTAACATGGACTCATACGACAGGGTTTTGGAGATTTCCGCTCAACTAGGGGATGCAGTGGTTGCTCAATATGTGGAAGATGGAGTTGTCTGCCCCCCAATTCTGAGAAAAGGACTCTTCACAACATCCGTAATGGACAACATGGACCACAACCCCTCCGCAACCACAGCAAGCACTTCCTTCCATGTCACCAGCATTTCTGTCTTCCAGCATCCAAGTTCGGAGAATGCAGGAGACTTGCGCGAACCACTCAGACTAGGAGACAAGAGAGTGAAGACAGTCCCCGAACTCCCCGATTCATTCACCAATATTCAATCAGCTTACCCCCAAAACAAGAATCCAAAACCGCCTTTACTACCTCCACTGTCTCTACCAGGCCTAGGTTTGATCAGCACACAAATGAAACATGAGTATGAGTGATTGGAAAATGTAAGTCTGAACAAGTGACTGATTCTGTCAGTATATCATGGTCAGGCCAACATGCTTCTCAGGCAAGGAGTCGGCAGTTTGAAATCAGCATCACCTCTCCTCACAGATCCGGCCCATTCTATCGCCACAATCAAGCATGTCGCGTGGATAATCAGAGACACTGTTCAGTTCCTGAATCCCGGACAGACTCCCGTCGTAGCTGCTGACCAGCCACTTTATGGACTAGCGAAGCTGATCCAATGGCATTGGCCAGAATATGGAGAGGATAAATTGTTTGGAGGACTAGACATTGAGATGGATGCGCTCAGATCATTGGGGTCACTTCTTCAAGACAGTGGTTGGACAAGCTCTGGTTGGAGCAGGAGTGGCATCTTCTGGTACCGTCGAATCTTTCCTGTCTGCCTCAAACTTGACTAAAATACGGCAAGCACATCAGATCACTGCGTGCAGTCTATACAAGTTGAAGAAGGCAGCATATGAGGAATACCGCGGTGAGAGATCTGGCAACTCAGATGATGAAGTCATGAATTTGGAAGACTGGTGTGACAGACGGGATCAAGAAAGCCCAAAATGTCAGTTTTGGGACCTTGTGTTGGCCATGGAGC
>JAVTVY010017202.1:0-59179 GCA_036873755.1 Hanleya hanleyi | reverse complement strand
CCCATCTCAATACCTTCAAGTCCTGACTTCTAAAATCCCTATGCCCTAGCACATGATATTATGTACTATTTTTATGTCAGGACATTTACACGTAATATACTCCGCAGTGTTTCTTGATATATTGTACATTCTTGTACAACTGACAGAGCAACCCTCATTAAATAAAGATATAGATATTTTTATAAAAAGGATGGCCAAGCTGGGTCATTCCAGGGCCTGTAAACAAACGTACATGTGCAGCATTCATTGTGTGAACTCATAACCCTTCTGCGTGTTGAATTATACAGCTCAGACCCTATTTTTGGAGAAAGGTTCTCATGTTGACGTTTTCAGTTGTATAAATATGGATCAGCTGGCATCACCATGGGTCAATGGTAGAAACGCTTTAGATATGAGACAAATAATCTAATTCTCTGTGTTCATCCTATCTGCCTTTTAATTTCAGGAATCCTTTTTCCAAGACATTGACCTGTTACAGAACCATGGAATTGTAAGTAAGATGTATCATCTGTTCATGTGTGGCAAGCTTGAAATATAGAAATCAGGGCCGTAGCCAGGATTTACTGAGGGGTGGTTCGCCTTCACTCCAAAAGGGCACATCAGGAGGTTCGCTGTATGGGAAAAGGGGCAAATAGGGGGTTCGCTTCAGTGTTTGAAAAGGGGGTGAATGAGTGAGTGAGTAGGATTTAACGTCGTTTTCAACATTGTTTCAGTCATATCATGACGGTGCCAACATGTGCCAGAACACGAGAGTGTCCATAGTTCCTATTATTCTGGACACTGATCAGCCCAGCCAGTACAGCACCCGGTCACCCATCCAAGTATTGACCGAGCTCAACGCTGCTTAACTTCGGTGATCTGACGAGAACCGGTGTGCCCAGCGTGATGCGCCGTACCTCGTGTTTGAAAAGGGCATTTATATGAGAAAAATATATAATATTTTCGAAAGGGGGGTTCGCCCGAACCCAGAAAAACCCCCTTGGCTACGGGCCTGGAAATGTCATACATAAAATCTCATTTCTTCCATTAATTTGCTCAATGCAATTTCTTAATTTGTATATGCAGAATGTAATCAGGCATATACAGCAGGGCTGTCAGCCTAGTCCCCATGAAAGACCTGGGATGATTTTCCGAGTCACAGGGTCTACTTGTCAGCCTGGTATAATGTAAGAGCTGATGTAGTTCTACTCAAATCAGGCCCACTGTGAACAAATCAATTCAGTTAATGGCTAATACCAGGCCTATCAAATCAGCCGGGTGTGATTTCTAGAATACAAGGTGCTTGATATGGATGGGGGGCTGTTGTTGGAATGGTCTCCAGGTTACTGAAATTATGTGAATGTGAAATCACAACTTCTTCTGTACTTAAATGCTGGAATTAGAGTGTAGCAAACAAACAGTTACGGGGGGGGGGGGGGGACAGCACGTTTTGGTGGGTGTCAATACGAAGTAGTTTTAGCATGAGGATGTTGCATTCATTTTTCTTTTCTTCTCAGAATGTTGCAGACATAAAGAAACTGAAGCAGGCAGGAATATGCACAATCAAGGTAATGGAATTGGACTGGAACCATTTCTTTTTGATGGAGCATGCTGCAAGTATCTTAATCCGTGACTTATATTATACAAATTTCAAGTTAAGGATAATCCTTTAAAAAAGAGCTGTGCCAATAGCACCGACACATGCACTGAGACATCTCTTCCCTTTTGGTCTAGATCCTGCTTGAATTCTCAGTATTTAACATTTAAACAATTAGAACTAATTGCAGTGTCATTATCTTCAGGCATACCATCCTCGCGAGCCAGTGTATCAATCGATCTGTTAGGATCGATACACTGGCTTGGTTAGCTACCCATATCAGTTCTGGATATAAATATAACAAGCAGCCAGAGGATGCTAGGTCCCCCGCCAAAATGGCAGCAATATTTATAAGCGCTGTCGGTTTCAGAAGATATTCATGAGGATGGCAACAGCTACTTCACAGGCGTAAGAAGCAGAGGGGTCTTTCCACCTTCCCAGGTTTTGAGATCAACTCCGAATGGCTGACTGAATGTTGATTGCTACTGTAATATATTTTCTTTACCATGTAGCATGAAAATTATGTAACCGAAATGCAACCCCAAGAGACAATTCATGGCATATTATCTGCAAACTAAATTTGACAAGAATATGAAGGCATCCTCAACCTATTGCCCAGAAACCAAATTTAGACTTTGCCACAAGGAGTCACCACCTGTAGGTGCAAGCAGGCAAAACACAATCCCAAATGACATCTCATGTCATGGTATCGGCATATGAACTTTGAGACTCTGAAGAGGGGTCCTCAAGTTATTGCCGGTACTAGATGCCCACCGGTGTTCATGTTATTTGGGGCGGGTCACATATGAATACAAAATTTGAAAATAATCTGATGAGCAGTTGCCAAATTATTGCCCGGAAACAAATTTTTCCACCAGGAGACGCCACCTGTAGGCAGAAGCGGGAAAAATACAATCCCAAGGAACATGGTATCGTGGGGACATCTGCATACCAAATTTGAGAAGAATCCGATGAGGGTCCTCAAGTTATTGCCCAGAAACCAAATTTAGATTTTGACACCAGGTGACGCCACCTCTAGGCGCAAGTCAGTGAAATGCATTATCAAGCGACATCTTATGTCACGGTACATTCATACAAAATTTGAGAAGAATCCGATGGTCAGTTCTCAAGTTATTACCCGGAAACGAATTTGTGATGTTGCCATCAGGTGGCGCCACCTGTGAGTGCAAGTGAGCGAAAGGCAATCCCAAGCAACAGCTCCTGGCATGGTAAATGCATGCCAAATTTGAGAAGAATCCGATGAGCCGCAACGTTTCTCATGTTACCCAGAAAGGTACATATGTAGGATATTTCAAAGAAATTCGACCAAGTGTTTCTAAGTTATCACTTGCAGCATGGAATAATGGAATGAACTCTAGTGGCGCCACCTCCGGGTGGATTTTGCTGAAACGCATCACCAACGGTGTTTTGTCGCAGGGAATGCATTTACCAAATTTCGAAGAAATCCGACAAATTGTTCGAAAGTTATCGCTCGCGAAGGATTTGAACAAACATGAACGGACATGCATTAAAGATTGGAACAAGACCCAGTGGCGCCACCTACAGGCGGATCTTGCTGAAATGTAATACCAAGAGACGTCTTGTCGCAAAGAATGCAGGTGCCAAATTTCGGAGGAATCCGACAAAGCATTTAGGAGTTATCGCTTACGCAGTATTTGCACGGACATGCACTAAATATTGGAACAAGACCCAGTGGCGCCACCTACAGGCGGATCTTGCTGAAACGTAATACCAACAGACGTCTTGTCGCAAAGAATGTAGATGCCAAATTTCGGAGGAATCCAACAAAGCATTTAGGAGTTATCGCTTATGAAGCATTTGCACGAACATCCACGGACATGCACTAAAGATTGGAACAAGACCCAGTGGCGCCACCTACAGGCGGATCTTGCTGAAACGTAATACCAACAGACGTCTTGTCGCAAAGAATGCAGATGCCAAATTTCGGAGGAATCCGACAAAGCATTTAGGAGTTATCGCTTACGAAGTATTTGCACGGACATGCACTGAAGATTGGAACAAGACCCAGTGGCGCCACCTACAGGCGGATCTTGCTGAAACGTAATACCAAGAGTCGTCTTGTCGCAAAGAATGCAGATGCCAAATTTCGGAGGAATCCGACAAAGCATTTAGAAGTTATTGCTTACGAAGTATTTGCACGGACATGTCCGTGCATGCACGGACACATAGAAGCAAGACCCCAGTGGCGCCACCTACAGGCGGATCTTGCTGAAACGTAATACCAAGAGACGTCTTGTCGCAAAGAATGCAGATGCCAAATTTCGGAGGAATCCGACAAAGCATTTAGAAGTTATTGCTTACGAAGTATTTGCACGGACATGTCCGTGCATGCACGGACACATAGAAGCAAGACCCCAGTGGCGCCACCTACAGGCGGATCTTGCTGAAACGTAATACCAAGAGACGTCTTGTCGCAAAGAATGCAGATGCCAAATTTCGGAGGAATCCGACAAAGCATTTAGAAGTTATTGCTTACGAAGTATTTGCACGGACATGTCCGTGCATGCACGGACACATAGAAGCAAGAACCATTTTAAAGTCCCCGGCCGCGTTGCGGCGGGGGACAAAAATGCGCTACAAGGTATGAGATGTGACAGGTTTGAATTTCAACACTCAGGCCAGACTACTTTGAATTGTCACACTGAAATCGGAAGTCAAAGCAAAAACCACAGGCTTGGGATACCGACATGCTAATTCAAAACAAGCACGGGGGATGTACGAGATTGTATAATAGAGGCAACGACTCAAGAACTCATTCGAATCACCAAACATGTCCTGGTAAACCCTCTGCGAAGATTTAGGATTTACCTGGACTTGTGAAGATGCAAGCTTAAATGCTTTCCAGGATTTTCCAAATACTGAATGTGTAACAACCACAACCCCCACTTCACTGACCCCTTAGAATACTTTCTTGTTTGCATATTCATATGTTACAAGTAGATACAAGTTTCTTGGAATATAGTAACTTATTTTGTTTCAACAGGGGGTACAGATGACCACCAAGAGGAAGCTATGTCAGATCAAGGGTATATCAGAAGCAAAAATGGAAAAGATCAAAGAAGCCTCTGCCAAGCTTTGTGTGAGGTTTATTACTAACTTATTATGAAATAATTTTAATGACTAGTACATGTAGTTTTTATTTCAATCTATCCAAGTGTTTCATTGTCAATTTGGCAATAATTATAGCCTCAAATCCTGCAGAGTTAAACAGTTTGCATAGACAATAAATGTTCAATATTTTGCCTGTTTCTATAAAGTGACACCTAAGTTTTTTAATTGCAGGTGAATAAAATATTCTTTCGTCTTTTATACTTCTGTATCCAGGATCTTGGTTTCCTCACAGCACTAGAGTATGCAGACAAAAGAAAGCAGGTTTTCAAGATTTCCTCTGGCAGCTCAGAATTGGAGTATGTGCCTTCTTAATCTCCTTCATGCTCTGAATATTTTGTGTCTTTTCCTTCATGTACAGTATTATGATCTGAATTCAGCCTAATTTAATATTAATAAAAAAATATATACCAAAATGAAGAAGAAAGTAACGCTTGCATTCACCAGGTGGTTACATACATGTATAGGGTGTGAAAGAAGTACCGTTCACTATTGACCATGAAATGTTTCATTTCATATTACTTACATAAAAGGATGTTTCACCAGGTTCATTGGTGATAATAAGCTCGAGTAATCTCAACCTAACTACATATCACCGCTTTTAGCACCCTTTTATATCTGCAAGTGCAACAATGACAGCATACGAATCTATCATTTATTTAAAACCCAAAACCCAAAATTTATTTTGAGCTAGGCCTACTGTGTTTATAAGTGGAAAAAACAAGTCAATAGTTTCATGTTCATAGTATTTATTTTTTTCCAGTCTCAATGGGTCCACGATATACTTGATGCAGGCCTTCAAGTGCCTCCTAATTATTTCCTATATTTTGGAGCCATTCCTATATTTTACTCAAACCTCCTATATTTCCTATATTTTGACTTTTTCTCATGAAAACTTTCATCATTGCTCTGTAATGAGTCAAAACTGACATGAGGAAATACATTTCAGAATTTTCTCCCTTCGCTCGGCAAATATGAAAATATTTCAATCTCACTATGCTGAATCAAAGAACAGGTCACCTGGAATGACCACCACTATGACCGCATTCAGTGAAAGTAATTTGATTAAACACCAGAAAACTACCAAGTTTGGAACATACAATGTAGTACAGACCTGTCTTACACTCCTTTATTTCCTATATTTTCCTATATTTTATTCAGAAAATTCCTATATTTGTCCTATATTTTTATAAATTTTTATAAATTTTCTCCTATATTTTCACTGTGAGCCACTTGCAGGCCTGTTGATGATAATATATATAAATTGACTTTTCGTCTCAGCAATGCCAGTGAATACAAGCAGTTAGAGCAAATTCAGCGGGTGGTTGGGTGGGTTCAGGTTCCTGTTGCGTCAATGCATTTTGCTGAGAAGCAACAGGAACTTGAAAATGTGATGTCTAGCACTGTAATATCACTTGTCTTTATTGCATGATGTAAGCGTCCTGTCTGTGTCTTGTGCGCTGTCCTCAGTGTTTTATAGGGTGGATGGAGGGTGTCTGGTTCCATGCTGCTTCAGAGATTTCTTCTTTGAAGTAGCAGGAACATAACTGGGCTGAGTGGTGCTTAGTTGGTTCATCGTGATATAGCTGAAATATTGTTGAAAGCGACGTTAAATTCTATTCACTCACTCACTCACTCACTCGAGCGAATTCAAATGAGGTCTCATGGGTAAAAATGTTCCATGTACAAATTCCTCACATAATTGAGCAATCGGCACAGCAAATTGCATTTCGAGAAATTTACAAAATTGCCTACAGATATTACTTCATTTGATGACATATTGAACAAAGAATCTGTTTCATCAAATGTTTTGGAGGTGGGATTTTCTGAAGGTAGAAGAATCACTCGCCCATAATCTCCATTCTCAGAATCTCTGCTGCCTTTCAAAATGTATTTTGCCTCATGAGCCACCGTTAGTATACAATTCAATTTATCAAATCATGTGTACTCTTCTGGACCAACTGTTTTATCATTGTGCAATACAAAGAACACTGATGTGAAATTTTAAATCTCTTACCTTGACCTCAGTTTTGCACTATATATAATCTGTTAGTTTGAACATTGTAATTTCAGTAAACTGCTGGGAGGTGGTATTGAAAGTATGGGGATAACAGAAGCCTTCGGAGAATTCAGAACTGGGAAGACACAGTTGTCTCATACACTCTGTGGTAAGCAGCCTTCCTTTTTGTCTGAGTTCACACAGTTATTCTTTCCATACAGTTCACTCAAAATTTAAAGAAATTTAGCTATTTGATTCCTGAGAATTATTTTGCTGGAATGCAATTATGGAATTCCATTTGATTATGATTCTATAAAAAGTTATGTTTATTATGTGACATGGACAGCGGTCGAAATAACGCCTGTCTACCTGTCGCCGACAAGTCATTTTTTCAAGTGACAACTAAATTAAAATTCCACCTGTCGCCGCGACAAGTAACTATTCTGTCCTAAAAATACTGAATTACGAGCTAATACAGGCCTAACATGACTGAATTGTCTTTCTGGAAACAGTTGTTGAGTTTCGTTTTATTTACATCGGACATTCTGTTCACTTCGTCATTCATCCCGCTGCCATACAACACGAGACCTCGGATACATCAAACTCCATGCAGGATTAATCTCCCGCTAGATTTGCACACGATCCGCTTGAAAGGCAAAACTAATGGATAAAGTAAACGAATTGACTGGCTCGATCTACCGCAATCGGCCTATATTTCTATCGACTATTCATGCCTGGCAACTTCAAGTCGAAAATGAAACCAGAACAAGCTGATTGATTCTTACGTTTTATTTCGGAGAATAAGAGCTCAATAAAACTTCATCAGTGAGTATTTTAATCGAAAGAAACTCGTGCTTGTCAACACGGGCAGCTAACGTGAACGTTGCGTTGCCTGTGCCGATTTTTACTTGCTCCTGTCCAGACAAGCGGACAAGCGCAAACGTCGATAACACTCGCGAGTTGATCGAGTGAAGGCAACAACAACAATGATTTTGCTTATTAATTTGTCAGAACAATTCAACATTTTCATTTGGGAACGCGACTTATCTCTTGAAGAACACAATATTTATTCACTATAACTCAGTTTTCGCGCGTGTTTGGCGCGCATTTTCCCATGGATAAAAACTCATTTGGGGGGGGGGTAAAACTCAATTTCAAAATTTCCCAAAAACTCAATTTTTCAAAGTCAAGTTTTTAATCTGGGTAACCCACAAAAAAAATTGATAAAACCCCTCTGCTGTTATGACCCTTAAGAAAATATCGTTCCAGCAAATTTAATCTCATAATTGAACGTTCTGTTGACATTTTACTTTGAACTTCCTAATACATTTAATAGTGGAACAGTCTGGTGGCAGAAATGAGCCCACTGAGTTAACATCAGGGAGTAAGGACATTCATCTTGGCAATGCAGAGCTAAAGGAAGGAGACAAATTTGTCGCTGTCATAAATGTCTCGCGATCGGAAAAAAAAGCGTGTGTTCAAATTCTCCAATTCCTGGAAAATGGAGAGACTGGTTGAAATATATGATGAGAGTATGGTGAAAAAAGTTTCAGTAGGAGTGACAAGCTGAAGTACCAGGGTGACAAGTAAAAATAATAGTTACCTGTCACAGTGACAAGTAATTCTCAAAAAACATTTCGACCCCTGCATGGATGATCCATACATTTATAACGTGTTTATATATTTCTGTTGTAGTCACAAGTCAGTTACCTGGACCCAGAGGGTACACTGGTGGAAAAGTCATTTTTATTGACACAGAAAATACTTTGTATCCTTTTTCTCTCATCACTCAATGCTTTATTATTTGTCAGAAGATTATTTTGGCTGAGGTCATCTTCTTGATACAAGTCATACAGAGGTCATGTTAGATTTACAATTTGTGGTCTACAGTTCATGTTAAAGGGATGAAAGAAAGTGTACAATTGTAACAGTTGAGAATATCAGGTCTTTTTGGCCACGGGCCTGCCACTTTTCAGCATGATGGTGGACCAGCTGATTTTCATTTACTTTATTTAAAAATATTTCACAAAACATTCACAATAGTTTTTTATGTGTTTTAATTATAAATGACAATTTTTACAGATGAATATATAATTCTTTTTATTTTATTTAAAAATTATAATTTAATTCTCATTCTACAACCCCCAAAAAGCCGTATTGAAACTGTAACAGATATCCGAAAACTACAATGCTTAACTCTTGGATGCATCTAGTCGGCCAGACCGATTACGGGATATAGCAGACAGATTCAGCTTGGACCAAAGTGCTGTATTGGATAATGTTTTGTATGCAAGAGCATACACAAGTAAGTGAATGTTAAAGGACAGAGAGAATGTGATGTTAAAATACCTATCAAAATGTAATTACTTTTAAATATAGTGAATAAATAATTATGCAACCATAAAGATGACCTATACATGTACTGTGAACTGTCTATGTCTAATCTATTTTCAGGTGAACATCAGTATGAAATATTGGATTTTGTTGCTGCTAAATTCCACGAGGAAGCTGGTGTCTTCAAACTATTGGTATGATTTTATTTTGATCTTTTGATGGGACCAAAGCAAGTTGCTGGTCTTGGTGTTGGAAGTCAGAACCAAGCATCGATACTGTAAAATGCCAAGCTTCTAAGCTGAACAATAATCAAAATATTAAATATTTATCTCAACATTTGACCCATTTATACTAGCAAATGAGCCAGTGAAAATGGCAGCTACATACATCATGAACTCTCTCAAATGAACAGCCCTTGAAATTAAGAAAATTCGCCACAGCCAAAAATCCCACCTAAGTCATAACTTACATATCAAGTTAACTTCGCTGTCACAAAGTAATTTTACTTCACAGCTAGTGCTGAATGCCATGGCTAATTTTGATGGCTGAAGGGATAAAGAGGATTTAATCCTTCTCATCATGGGCAGTGGTGTGTTTTGATTTGTAGATTGTGGATTCCATTATGGCATTGTTCAGAGTGGATTACAGTGGGCGAGGAGAATTGGCAGACCGCCAACAAAAACTTGCTCAACTGCTTTCGAGATTACAGAAAATTTCAGAAGGTAAATATTATGTTGGTGAATGCTGTAATATGTGAACCTCAATCAGTCAATATCAGGTTTTGGTACAATAAAGTGACATAGCAATTCTACCTGCTTTTCACCGACAACCATGGACCTAACATGTATGTCTTCTAGGTATCTGGTCAGCTTTCTTGGAATACTTAATTATTGTGTGAATTGTTCACGTTGGCTATCCATCAGCCTGTGGCAGGGATGATTTTTGAACTGGTAGACAATACAGGTACTTGTTGGTTGTTTCTAGATCAAATTCTCCATGTGTGTTATGAAGTGTTTTATTATTATTTTTTCTTTATTATTTTAAAAACTAAAATTGTCTATTTGTTTCTCTCTATAGAATACAATGTTGCTGTTTTTGTCACCAACCAGATGACTGCTGACCCAGGTGCCACTATGTCGTAAGTTTGTTTGCATTGTATGACCCCAGGCCTTCAAGTGCCTCCTATATTTCCTATATTTTTGAGTCATTCCTATATTTTCCTGTATTTTACTCAAAACCTCCTATATTTCCTATATTTTGATTTTTTCTCATGAAAACTTTCATCAATGCTCTGTAATGAGTCAAACTGACATGAGGAAATACATTTCAGAAATTTTGTTAGCCTCGCTACGCTCGGCAAATATGAAAACAATTCAGTTTCTCTATGCTGAATCAAACAACAGAACAGATCACCTGAAAGACCACCACTATGACCGCATTCAGTGAAAGTAATTTGATTAAAGTGATCGTAAGCCCTCAACAGGTTAGGGGAATCCCGCTCTCTAAAATGGAGGTAAGAAGGGTCGTTTTCGCTAAATAAATCAGTTCACATAATGAATTCAGCAAAATCCTCTTGAGGTGCATAGACATATCTATCCGCATTAAATGGTAGTAAAAAAGTAAATTGTCATCTATCTAATTTGCATAATAACAGGCCAAACATCCTTCGCACTGTTTAAACAAGATAGGCTGGTTCTTCACATGGCTAATTAATTTGATGAAATGGAACAATAGATAAATCAATGTGCCTGAAATTTTGATGCATTGGAGTCAAAAGTTATTGTGCAAAAACGACCTTTTTTACCTTGATTTTAGAGAGCGGGATCGCCCTAACCTGCTCAAGTAAAGTTTCCATCAAATGAAAGATCATTGCCAACAGTGACGAAAAATATTTATTGCAATTTTTTACGATTTTATTACACAGAGTAAACTGCAAATAAAGCATGGTTTTCTATGGTGGTCTGTTGCAATCATATCCAGGTCCAGTGCCGTCACACTGACTTAATACATATATTTCAAACTTTGTATGCACATTTCAATGCTTGATTCGAGCTTAAGGTGTGTATACTTTGAGTTTCAACACAGACTTACTGTTCCAATTTGCATGTTTCACCAAAATCGGGGAAATTAAATGCAAGATTCAAATTGACTTGACACTTTTGAGTTACCATCTACCAGATTTTGGTGAAACATTCACATTGGAACAGTGAGTCTCTGTTGAAACTCAAAGTATGCACACCTCAAGCTTGAATCAAGCATTGGAAAGCGCATACAAAGTTTGAAATATGTATTTAGGCTGTGTGACGTCACTGGACCTAGATATGATTGCAACAGATCACCATAGAATACCATGCTTTATTTGCAGTTTACTCTGTGTAGTAAAATCGTACAAAAATTACCATAAATATTTTCCCACACTGTTTGCAATGGTCTTTCATTTGATGGAAACTTTACTTGAGGGTTTACGATCACTTTAAACCCCAGAAAACTATCAAGTTTGGAACATACAATGTAGTACAGACCGGTCTTACACTCCTTTATTTCCTATATTTTATTCAGAAAATTCCTATATTTCTCCTATATTTTTGCAAATTTCCTCCTATATTTTCACTGTGAGCCACTTGAAGGCCTGTGGCCCTGTATTTTTTACACGTGTATTCTTCTTTGGAATCCCATCTTTAATCTGAAATATATGTTTCAATATGCAAATATCTGAAAATATGTTTCAGTTTTCTCACTGATAGCTTGAAGCAGTAGCTCCTTTTTTCTTGTAGCATCAGGGGAAATAAATATTTTGCAGCAATTTTCTTCTTGTAGCATCAGGGGGGATAATTCTTGTTGCAGCAATTGCCTTTGTTTAGCATTGCTCTTCTTTCCAAGGTTCCAGGCTGATCCAAAGAAGCCAATTGGTGGAAACATACTAGCTCATGCATCAACAGTCAGAATTAGTCTGAGAAAAGGGAGAGCAGAGAACAGAATTGCCAAAATTTATGATAGGTAAATATACAGCTTCATGAACCCGTGTAATCTGAACTTGCAAACACAAATTTTTGTCATTTATGAAATCATGCCATGTTTACATGTTTCACGTGACTCGCCATAGTCTGATATTGTTTACTAAATACTTTTCAGAATACTGTGTTACATTGTAAAAATGCAATGGTAACGAAACATTATAATTCTTAAACTTCGCCACTTTGTTGTGAAAAGCCATGATCATAACTACAGCAACCATTGATTTGAGAATTGTATCGTATCTGGAGGAATAACGACAAGTTTAAAACTTCATCGGTTTCTGCCAGAATATATCAGAATTTGTATGACAGCCCCCCAACCCGAACATGGTGATGTTTTCGGGAAGGTCGATGTTTTATGTTTATATGATAATAGCCATCACGAAACTATCCCCGACGGACAGGATTCACGTGACCTAGTCACAGGACTTTCTGACGTAGCTGATGTGACGTAAATGTAAAATGTACACACACACTCCGCATGCATGGTTGTTGTACTTCTTTTCATGCGTGGATGCGACCGACAAGCTTGTTCAATGTTGAAATAAGCAAATATGGACCTATCCTTAGATTATGTGAAGAAGCGGTTGGGGGTAACTTTTGAACTAAAGAATGTTATTTTTCCCCATGTTGGACAGCACAGTCCTGGAATCTAATAAGTAAGCATACGAAACGACCCCCTCTCAAGAAATCCTGCTGACGCCCATGTGTGCTCTGTGATGCGATCGACTTTTGGACTGCGTTTTATGGTATAATCTGGTGAAGGGATGAACTGAATTGGAGTACTTATCAAACCTTTCCTTCTAGTTGCAATGTCTCGGTCTCTTTCAGCCCAGATTTACCGGAGAGCGAGGCAACGTTCGCAATCACGTTGGGAGGGGTGGCTGATGCGAAAGAATGAGGATATTTTACCTGCATGATTGACAGTCCAATGATCCATTATAAATTTGGAACGCAGTGCTCATTATGATAATGATCAACCTAGTCTAGTTTTAAATTTATACCAGACTGCATGGATGTTGATTCATTTTAGGGCTGTTCCATTTAAAAAGGTAAGGGAGGGGCGGAAGGCAGCTTTGAATTATACCCCACCACCCATAGAAATTTTATTGACCTTTCCAATGTTGTAACATGGATGGAAGGGAATTTCCTCCTATGACCCATAGAATAATATATTGAGTGCCTTCCTCCCCTCCCATACTCTTTTTAATGGAACAGCCTTTAGCATTATTGGAGGATGTGTGTGTAGTTTGACCAGAGCCTGGATTGTTTACAGATACTGTCTAAATGTAGCTTGTAGATCCACTGTTTTAATTTATTTATCTTTTGAATGAAGACATTTTAAATGTAATCCCATTATTTATATCCATAATACATACATTTTATGCTCAAATTCATGGTGTCTGTTATTTTATAAACACTGTGGAACAAGACGAATGTGAGCAATGATTTTATGTGAAGTAGCCTCTTTCTTGTAAAATAGCATCAGGGGTGATAACTCTAAATGCTTCAAAACATTCCTTGTAGCATCAAGGGGGATAACTCTGGCAGCCAGTTCTCCAAGAGCTGCTCATCCTGTTGAAACCACAATTATTTGTGGATTAGGCGACTGCTATCAAAGCAGAAACGGGTAAGCAGATAAATTAACAGCAATTATGTTCTTCACTCTCGTGAAGGATGTAATAAACCAGATACTGTAAAACATTCACAACCACTTTCAAAAGCTTTAGATCTACATTGCATATGGATCATATTGGGAATGAGAAAGGAGTCAGACAGAATTTGACAAGAAAATGGTAAAGAAGACACCCCCTTCTGCAGTGATAACAGGGGACCAGTCTAGGCCATTCATTATGATTTGTCCAGGGCTATGAATAAAACTATATATCAATGCCTCCGGAATGATCTAGTGTTTGACAGCCATTCAAAATGGACTTATGGGTGAAACGAACTATACCTGTCCACAACAGGTGAACAGACAGGTAAGATGCAAATTTCTTCAGAACAGAAACATGATGTATGTCTGTTGGCATGTTTTAGCGGGTCATCTTACTTTTTACCCAGGAGAACATTCACCGATATGAACCATTCTGGGGTTCTTTTAAACTCCACCATAAATTAACAGACATGCGAGGTCTTTACTTCCATGCAGTGATTGAGGTATTGCCCAGAGGTAGGCATGATCAGGCTGTGGAAAAACATACAATGGAAATATGCATTGTCGACATCATCAGCTGGGTCGCCATGGTTTAATACATCAGTTGCTAATGCTACTATAAATTACGAGTTGACCTTAGAGAGATAGAACTGAAATCAAAATGTGCTCCCGATGAAAGAGAACACTAACTTTTCGATTCAATGTAGCTAATTTTTAGCTCATCTGGGCTAATGTCATGGCCTGATTGTCCGTCGTGCGTCGTCCGTCGTGCGTAAACATCTTCTTCTCTGAAATCGCTTGACCGATTAAGCTGAAACTTGGCATGCATGTTCCCCCCAATGAGTACACCAGAATTTGTTCATGCGGTGTCGATATGATTTTAAATATGGCCGCCATGGTGGCCATCTTGAATTTGCCAGTGAAATCTTGTCATCATTATTTTTGAGTAACTACTTCATGGATCTTTCTCAAATTTGGTACACCGGTTCCCCTTTGGGTCTAGTTGTACAACATGTGTACTTTACTCCAATTTGAATATCCAATATGGCCACCAGGCGGCCATCTTGGATTTCCCCATGAAACTTTGTTATTGCGATTTCTCGGGAACTACTGCATGGATCTTCCTCAAATTTGGTACACAGGTTCCCCTTCGAGTCTAGTTGTGCAAGATACCTTTTGTGGTCTGATTAAAAAATCCAATATGGCCACCAGGCGGCCATCTTGGATTTCCCCATGAACATTGTTATCGCGATTTCTCGGGAACTACTGCATGGATCTTTCTCAAATTTGGTACATGGGTTCCCCTTGGGATCTAGTTGTACAAGATACCTTTTTTGCTTCGATTAAAAAATCCAATGTGGCCACCAGGCGGCCATCTTGGATTTCCCCATGAAACATTGTTATCATGATTTCTCAGGAAGTACTGCATGAATCTTTCACAAATTTGGTACACAGGTTCCCGTTGGGGTCTACTTGTACATGATACCTTTTCGGTCCGATTCGAAAATCCAATATGGCCATTTCCCCATGAAATTTGTTATCGCAATTTGTCAGGAACCACTGCATGGATCTTTCTCAAATTCGGTACACAGGTTCCCCTTTGGGTCTAGTTGTGCAAGATACCTTTTGTGGTCTGATTCAAAAATCCAATATGGCCACCAGGCGGCCATCTTGAATTTCCCCATGAAACATTGTTATCGCGATTTCTCAGAAAGTACTGCATGGATCTTTCTCAAATATGGTACACAGGTTCCCCTTGTGGTCTAATTGTGCAAGATACCTTTTCTGCTCTGATTCGAAAATCCAATATGGCCATCAGGCGGCCATCTTGGATTTCCCTATGAAACTTTGTTATCGTGATTTCTCTGGAAGTACTGCATGGATCTTTCTCAAATTTGGTACACAGGCTCCCCTTGGGGTCTAGTTGTGCAAGATACCTTTTGTGATTTCATTTGAAAGTCCAATATGGCCACCAGGCAGCCATCTTGGATTTCCCCTTGAAACTTGGTTATCGCGATTTCTCAGGAACTACTGCTTTGATTTCTTTAAGTGGCATTTAGAAGTTGGGAAGTAGATAAATAAACAAATTGCTTATGGATAACAACTTCTAGTTTATTCAGGACGACGTTTCGATACAGGTACTAGTATCGTTCTCAAGTCAATGACATCAATAAGTAAAAAATCAGTATATATACAAGTCATTGACTTGAGAACGATACTAGTACCTGTATCGAAACGTCGTCCTGAATAAACTAGAAGTTGTTATCCATAAGCAATTTGTTTATTTATCTACTGCTTTGATCTTTCTCAAATTTGATACACAGGTTCCCCGCGGGGTCTAGTTGTGCAAGATACCTTTTGTGGTCCGATTCTAAAGTCCAATATGGCCACCAGGCAGCCATCTTGGATTTTCCCTTGAAACTTTATCGCGATTTCTCAGGAACTACTGCTTTGATCTTTCTCAAATTTGATACACAGGTTCCCCTTGGGGTCTAGTTGTGCAAGACTTTTGTGGTCCGATTCAGAAAACCAATATGGCCATCAGGCAGCCATCTTGGATTTCCCTATGAAACTTTGTTATCATGATTTCTCTGGAACTACTGCATGGATCTTTCTCAAATTCGGTACACAGGTTCCGCTTTGGGTCTAGTTGTGCAAGATACCTTTTGTGATTTGATTCGAAAGTCCAATATGGCCACCAGGCAGCAATCTTGAATTTCCCCATGAAACATATCGCGATTTCTCAGAAAGTACTGCATGGATCTTTCTCAAATATGGTACACAGGTTCCCCTTGGGATCTAGTTGTGCAAGATACCTTTTGTGGTCCGATTCGAAAATTCAATATGGCCACCAGGCAGCCGTCTTGAATTTCCCATGAAGTTTTGTTATCGTGAATTCTCAGGAAATTACTGCATGGATCTTTGTCAAATTGGGTACACAGGTTTACCTTGTGGTCCGGTTGTGCAAGATACCCTTTTTGGTCCATTTCGAAAACCAATATGGCCGCATCTTGAATTTCCCATGAAACTTTATGAAATCTCAGGAAATTACTGCATGGATCATTTAGTGTTCAGGGGGGACAACACCAGTTAGAAACTCAGCTGTTGCAGTTGTTTAGTAAAAATTTCTTACTGCTACTTTTGCCAGTTACAGCCAGATGAGCTACAGTGCCGTGGCACTATCTTTCTTAAATAATACGGTCACCTAAAGTTAAAGGTTGTGTGCCATTTGCAAATAGTTCCTGTGTAATATTCATTAGCGGGTGTCACCCAAATCGACAAGTGACACCTGATAAACGTAGGGGTCCCATGTTTGGTTAAAAGATTTATAAGAAATACCGGTGCAGGTCATCAATTTCAACTCGCCAAGTGATCCACTTGAACAATTTTCAATTTAATGGCAACTATAATCTGAAGTTTATCCAAGACTGAAGTAATTGCCTTTTTCGGCAACTGGACCGTTTCAACCTGTGCACTAATTCTGTGGATTTATCGAACTGGACTAACATGATACATGGTCTTATATAGCAGTCAGACATCACAACGTCTGACCAAAATTTGGCCTTGTCTGATCAAAAGTCTCCTACTCCCAAGATGGCGAGTAATGCATACGGACAACCTGACATCAGAGCCCGACACCTGTGGCGAATTGGACGAAGCTGAGCAAAATGACTTGATTGGCCAACATATTATGCGATGTCATCAATGGATTTGATCAAAGCCATCAATCATGGTTTCTAGCAATAGAACAGAGAGAGGTGGTCTGGTAGAATGGCGCACAAGAATTAACTTATGCAAGGTCTCTCATGAAAGGAACATCCGAATTTCACATCAATATAATGAAACACAACATGTAACTTTAGAGGGATTTTTATTGCTTTTATGAACTAAGAACTGAGGAGAGATCCAGAAGTGTATAAACAGATCTTGTTCAGAGCACAATATTGAGTGTACAGATACACAGGACATATTGGTAGATGGTTTATATCACTAAAAGACTTTACACAGACAAAAACAACTGTTTCCTTGAGGTCTTATAACTTGAGGAAATATCTACCAGTACCAGTAAATAAATACATGTATTATGTCTTAATTTACCTACATACGAACTAACTGATAAAAATTGTGTTACGTAAATACAAGAAGCTGCCCATGAGTTGTAACACTTCATAATATATATATACATAAAAAGAGAACACTACTGAAGCACAACTCTAGCCGTATATACAAACTATCCATCACTAAAACTCGCTACAAATCCTTTGTTCTGTACAACCAATATTCCTATCATCACAGAAGGGGGGAGAGAGAGAGCTTATGGAAAGCACAGGACACAAATAACCTACATCACCATTCAGTACATCGAGACATGTTATTAAATATTTGTGGCGAGATGAAAATGTTGCATTAAAATGGATGGATGATGTTTCGGGGCCATCAACATATTATGCATCCATGAATGGGGGTTGTATATTCCTTGGCTACACTTGTGGTTTAACAGTGAGCAGAGAATCTAATCCTCACTGGTGAATTAAGCCCCTGCATTTGGATACTTAGCATGTAAATGCCCCCTTCATAGCATAGCTTTACAATATCACACCTTCACGCAATACAAAACAATCTAAATGATTTCATATCTAAAGCACTAACCACTTTACAAAAATATCTGTCCTATTTATTTGTAAATCTTCATTCCATTTAAGGCCTCCACATTGTCAATCATTTCAACTTTTTCATGGAAGAAAAATTTGAAAAATATTACAAAATAATTGTCCAGTGGCAAGAATCATAACTGAATATTGGCTGGCATGACATTGGTATTATGGGAAATTCATGAGGTACAGGGTTTATTATTTAAGTTTTAATATATCTATGGTGCATGGGGGACACCAAAACTAGGCACAAGTCTGAATAAAATGTGACAACCGAGAAAGTATCATGACATACAATCTGTCAGTCAATAACTAGATAAAAAAAAATTGTGTTACATTTCAGTTCTAGTGCTTTAATCTCAAAAACCCATATTTCATCGAAAAATTCATATCTCCAGGTGGATAAAATTACAACAATTAAAATTTCCAATTTATCAGCACTGGTAACTTTTACAATCACAACACCGGTAAGTATTACATGTACATGTAAATATATGCATTGATGTACCAACAAATTTTTTTGACCACTTTTAGTACCATATTGCCCAGCATTATGAAGTAGTATTTACAAAATTACTTTACAGTATTATGATTTGACTGAATTTCTGTGAACCTCGTCTACTGAAACACTGTCACTGCTCAAATTTCACTGTTCCACAATCCAAGTATTCCTCAAATTCAGCTGCAAATATTGAAGCAAAAACAGTGAAATCCACCCTTCATGTAGATATCCACTGTAAAGTTTGCTACCTAACTGGGTCAAAAAAAGAAATATCCAAAATCTGCAGTTGCAAGTGATCAAACCAAGGTAAATATGGATGTGTTTGCGGAATATTATGTTAAGTTACAACCTTTTGCTTTGTCTTCGCATCATTCTTTGCTGCCTAATAATATACCATGGATAAATTTGATAATGAAGAAAAGCAAGAGGATGATAACTGTGATAAATAATTCATATTACATATTTCAGACTATGTAGTACAAATGGTAAATTACAAGAGTATTTGACGAAAGTTGTCTGTTTTCCGAGTTTCTAAAAATATTTTTACAAAAAGGTGTATAGACAAGTTGAATGAATGAAGCTATGAAATTTGGTTTTCATGGTTTTGGCAAATTGAAACTAAAGATTAAATATTCATACAATGCCCATTTATTTTTATAGTGTGGTATGAAGATATGGAAGATATACATACATGTATGTATGGTTCAGTCGGACTATTTTGTAACGTAATGGTATGAATATATGTATACATGTATATCAAATGATACAGGAGATTTTTGTCGGAAATCTACAGCCACACTTTTCCATGTACACTTTACATATTCAAAGAATCTAACCTAGAACTAGCTAATTATTTTCATTTAATCTGATATATGGCTACTTGTGAATATTTTATCTCGTTTGGATTAATGCAAGAAATTGGCTGTCTCTATAAATCTTGTGCATTTATGGTCAATAAAAGGTCTGTAATAACACAATGTGCGGTCATGACAGTGTAACAGTTGAAAATTTCCTTAACAAAATTAATTGACCTCTATTCTACTTTTCACAGAACTATATCCATCTGTTGATTTATATACACTAGATTTTAGTATACCAAGCTGAGACGACATAATATCAGTGTTTCACTGTTTAACCACCATTTTCCAGTGAAATTATCCAATCTCGAGCTGTTTTACAGAATGTAGTCAATGTGACTATGAAAGGTGTGCATTGTGATCATCTAAGATGTGTATCAATGTATTATATACATATGGACGAGTGAAGCTGAATGACAGGTGTGAAGTGACGCGATAATATATGTAGTAGTCACTGAGAACTATCGTTGATGTGGGTCCCCATGTATTCTAAACCTATAAACACATGTAAAGTCTTTGTTGCCGTGATTCTCGAGTATCCGTAACTCGATGAACTTGAATGGGCCTGGGTCTGCTTTCTGTAATTTGAAAAGAAATGTAGAATGTAACTTGAATATACCAATGAATACACTTTCAATATCACCTGTATATACATGTATTATAAGGAATCGGTCATAAAATGTTTCGTTGCACCCACAGCAACCACCCAATGCAACATGATGCCAGAATATATGATGGAAATACTCATTGGATAATTAACATGTGACATTCACCATAGGAATGAACCTAAACAGGAATAGATAATTGTATTACTACACGTATTACACTGAAGCCTTGTCCAGCTAGTAACAAAACTCAGGTGATGTCTTGAAAAGATGCGGGTAGTATATTTTGAAATTATTGAAGGTTCTGATTAGGTAAAATTTACCAAAGAATCTATCCAAATTACTATGATTCTGATGTTGATGCTCGATGAAAAACAAAACCCCGTAAAAATAATTGTTTTATTATTTGTACACTTTAGAAATTGTTTCCTTTCCTAAATAATTTCTTTCTTTAACATTTCTAACATAATCAGGAGGTGCTATCTTTCCACCAGTTGACCTACCTGTATGGGGAAGTACTGTAAGGGAGAACCATCTTGGTTATATGTATAGTTCCCCAGGGAAACCCCTCTTGTGTCTGTGTCGTTAGCCAGGCCCTATAAACACAACAATCAATACCATTAGTTCACGATTTGACAGGAACTGGATGATTGACAGATGCCAGAACTTATTCATGTGATGTGAATTTGTGCAGCAAAAGCACAGCTCTTTCTAACATACAGTAGTGATGACCTTGGAGAACTGAGTCGATGGTTTCTGGTCCATATTGTGTAAATGTTATAAACCCAAGTGCCTGAGATAAGGTCTCAAGAAAATGATGACAACAGGCGTATATACAGACCTAGATGTCAGGCATATATACAGACACCTAAATGACGATGGTAATATCCCATGGAATCGAAAGATAGAGACCAGGGGAAATATACTTACGAGTACAGCAAAATCTTTAGGTGCACTACTGATGTCTCCGCCAGGGGCTATGGATTTGGGGATGTGTTCCAGGCTAAAGGCTGTGGGTACGATGACGGCAGATGTCTCTATCACCAAATATCCTTGTTTACCATGAAAGGGCCAACATTGTCCTGGATACATGTCCGGCTGAAAACCAGAACATTGTTAAGTAGTACATAAAATAGCATGCTTGGTACAGTACCCCAATAATGATTTTTGGGACTGTCCTGTTCTTGATCTATCCATGAGGTGGACAGGGTCAGTGAGAAAATATAAAAATAAATTCATCGCATAAAGTCACTGCCTGGATATATTAGAAATCTGTGTTACCCATCATAGAGGTGATTTTATGGAAAAACAAATCATAACGCAGGAAAGAAGCAATCAGAGATTGCTGAATTGTATGCTCCCCATTCCGCTTTAGTCCGACACTGCACGGACAAAGTGCCTTACTTTGCACAACTACAAGGCACTGACCTCATATCATGCAAATTTCATGCTTGTCCATAAAATATGGCCTGGACAAATATATATATCTCATTCCCATTCACTAAGGTTTGAGGAACAAACCGAAACCGAAACGCAGAGAAACTTCATGCTGCACAACTATGGGGCATTGACCACATATCATGCAAATTTCATACTTGTCCATACAATATTAACCGAGATCCAGCCGAGACAAGTCCCAATTCACAGAGATTTCAGGAACGAAAGGCCAGAACTCTTGAAAATATACGCGAAACACGGAGAAACTTTACGCTGCACAACTATGGGCCATTGGAAATATATCGTGCAAATTTCATACTTGTCCACACAATACTAATCCAGATACAGCCCGGACAAGTCCTATTCACAGAGATTTCAGGAACAAAGGGCCATAACTCTTGAAAATATAACCGAAACTCGGAAAAAGCTCTACGCTACACAACTACAAGGCACTGGCCACATTCCATGCAAGTTTCAATCCTGTCCATCTAATATTAACCGGACGGACAAAGCGATCACTCTCTAATTAGAGGGGGAGGGGGGCATAACTAATGCAACAGTTTAATGCATAATGGTCTGACATTTGCCAGGAAAAGATACAGAAATCTCAACTGAAAACTCGTTCATGGAAATGAATTTGATGTTCATATATTGACTTCATTACTGTATGTCAGTTCTTTTTTAAATCAAACAACTCTCACCTGTATCACTGTTCTAGCCGAGTTTGATGTGTACCACAGTGGTATCCCAAATATACTGAACAATGCCGTCTTCTTGTAGTATGTTTTACTACACCGCACGCTGACAACACTGCCCCCTTGTGGAGAAAATCAAAGCTTACATAAGTTTTCATCAAATACAACATTACAGGAGATGTCAGAATGAATTTGCTGAAGTTACCAATAACCATATGTCCAATGAAGTGTGATATACCAAACTAAGTATCTCATATAAATGATTATATGCACTAGAAAGTTTTCACTGTCCCCTCCCACCCCTATAAGAAATAGTCAAACACCATAATTCAATGTCAACTTGGTCATGAAAATGGTTCCATATGGTTGTTATTTGAAAGATCGGGTGCTTAATTTGCGATCTCTCCTGGGATATTAAGTTGATAAATTTCAAATAACCAGCTCTTCTAGTCAGCCTCATGTACATGATGTATGTGAGCAACTTGTAAAATTAGTTTGAACATAAGTGTATACGAGACTATGACCTACCTGCAGATTCTAAAGCATAGTCAGCAATACCGGTCTTGTCGGAATGGAACTTCCAGAGTGCTTGGTCAATTATCTCTCGTACATACTGGACAATGAGAATGTGAATTGCATTGGAGATTTAAAACAAATTCCATTACATGTGTTGAAAGTTGATTACGGGTCATCCATTTAGTATGCAAAACATACAAACGTATGTTACCAGTAAACCCCCGTCCCCTGCTTAGGAACACTGAAATATGGAAGTTGAAACAGGCATTTATCATGTGGAATACTTCTAAACTTGATGTGCCAGCTTGAGGTAAAATATTGCTGAGCAAAAGTTAATGGAGCAAACCGAAGAGTTCAGGGAAAGTAGCGAATGCCATTTTTATGCGACACAGGATGCGGGTCGACTGCGGAGATCTTACAGATTTCATGGGGTTTGTTTTCTTCACATATGCGTATCTACGCTTATCTCCAACCCTCCACCCCATATACGCAAACATATGCAAAATACCACTTAATTTCAAAACCCCCGTCTCCCCTCTAGTGTGTACATACTAAATGGACGATCCTCTGAAAAGTATCAAATGGACAACCGGGACAAATTCCAAAATGATGATATATTTTTATCTTTTCTGCATATTCTTTCTGGTCTTTTTGACGAATGTTCGTCAGCCAGTTTGGAAATAACTGAGAGGCGGGTATGATTAACAACAGCTTGTATTGATGTCACTGATATGGGACAAAAAAATGTATGAAAAGATGTCAGTTCATACCAAATATTGTTCATAGTGGTGAGTCGGGCCATATTTGAGAAACAGAGCGAAATATATGAACAGTTTGGAGAAAATTGAAAATGTTACAAACCAGACATTTTCTGGTCTTATGATGTCATGTTTCTGGAAATAATTAGAACTTTATAACCGAAGTGCAGAATGATGAAAAATGAGACATGAATCTTACTCGTTCACTCATGTTGCCCTGCTGGACCTGGCTGACATAGACACCAGAGTCCTGGGCTTTGCCCGCAGCCAAGACAGTCAGTTTGGTGGTGATGTCCTCTCCCAAATCCTTGATCTGAGACTGGAAATGCTCCCGACTGACAAAGTTATCCTTCAACCAAGCAGCAAACCCTGCATGACCCGATTCGTCCTTCCCGTAGCCAATCATAATCTGAGAAAATATAATAAATAGATTTACATTTATTTCAATTAGGGCAGCCAGTGCGGTGTCAGTTTCTTACAGCTGCACAAACCAGTCAATTCCCAAACAGGGCCCTTATGTCTTTTGTGAATGTGAACTGTACATTTATCCACCACTGTCAAAGGTTGTTTTGAAGTCAAACATCGACATCCAAAGAGCTTGGTCTCCATTAGTTCCAGATCCAAGGCAAACAAAGTATATCTGGATTTATTTAAAGAAAGATAGCTTAAAGAGAGCAAGTGAATGGGATTTAGCTTCACTTTCAACAATTTTGACTGTGCCCACACGTTACAGAGCGGTGCCACCAAGTAATAGTGCTACCTCACTGAAGCACCATGTCATATGCAGACACGATACTGCACTTAAATTATCATGACACCGAGTGAACCAGTCTTTGATCTGTCATCTTAATGTTGATTGAAGAAGAAACGTGTTGCAGGTATGACTCAGCCCTTGGTTGATGCTTGTCAAACATATAGGAGTGAGTGAGTGAATAGGGTTTAACGTCGCTTTCAACATTTTTTCAGCTATATCACGACGGGGAAGGGAAGGGAGGGGAGGGGCAGGGGTACCTACTTGTAACAGAGCAGATCTAATGCTGCCATTTTATAGTGCTGTCCCACTGAAATATCGTGCCGTAGGCAGACATGACACCCCACTCAGTCACATTATACTGACACCGAGCGAACCAGTCCTTGTTCTATCCTCTTAATGCTGAGCGTAAGCGAGGGAGCAACAAGTTCCATTTTTCAAGTCTTAGGTATGACCCGGCCTGGGATCGAACCCAGTACCTACCGCTTACGAGGCCGACGCTCTAACCATTAGACCACCGCAGTGCGGTCCAAACATATAGGATAGTATACTGAAGTATACATGTATATATGTAGGAAGTGTGGAGGAGGGGGATTTGGTTAAATATCACACTCAAGGTTATTTCACTCTGGTGACAGCCAGATCGAATGGTGGAGGATGCCAGACAACCAGGAGAGAATCACCGCCTGTCGGCAAGTAACTGACAAACTTTCATACATGCAAAGTGAGGCTCGAACCGGTGCCGGTTCTGCAGTGTGGCCGCTAGCGATCACCAGCGAAGTGCCTTGCACCACTTGGCCACCGAGGGTGCAACAGAATATGTAGGAAATGTGAATGAAGAGTTAGATTTAAAACACACTCACCCCAGCCAAGATCTCGTCCACTTGACCTTGGATAGTGGCCAGGTAAAAGCTATCGTTCCTACAGCAGTTCTTCAGACTGGCCGACAACAGGTGATAGTTCAGGTCAAGGTTACTGAAGTCCACTCTAAGGGCAGATAACTGGTCCTCCAACTCTTTTAATCGCCCCGCTGTGAAGTTCTGCTGGTAACTGTTCTCCCTACATTCGAGAACAAAACGATAAAGTGACCAAATAAATCGCCCTGATTGAGTTGCTGACATGTGGAAAACTCGTTACTATGAAATGACCAAGTGCTAAAATCTCAGCCCATTGGTTTTATCATTAAGGAGCTACACATGGAATAAATGATTAAATGGTCAATTTAGTTTCACATATCATGATCTCCAAATGAGAAAGCAACCACTTCAACAAGTATCTTCAGCATAATACACTGTACAACTTTCAAAGAGGCAATATGTTTTATGCATGATACAGATTCTCAATTGTGTGATTACATTCATATTATTATCAGTTAGTTAATTTCCATATTTAGTCAAGTTAATCAGGTATGTGATTATTCTGTAGAAAATAATAGCACTGTTAAAGAGTATAATTGGTTGATCAGCTTACAATTTGATGGTATCCTTGGCTTCTTGTATTGACAGTACCAGTTGCTGGAGAACAAATGGTAAAAGTTTTTTTTAGAGAGAAACAGTTCAAGTCTTATGTATATACTAAAATGTTTTGAAGACATTTTAAAAAATCTAGTAATCTTCAGACTTTCTAAGTGACAGAAATATAATATAATAATAATATCACTAGAATGTAAATTACCATCAAATATTATGAATCTCTAGATTAGATGGAATTCATGTTTTCATGAATTTTTTTGCTGTAACCTGTACACTGACCTCATACTTGGCAATAATGTCGTCCAGTTTAACATTTATTCCTTCTGTTCTGCCTTTCTGTTCATTCTCATAGGATGCCTACAATTGCAAAATTTAGTTGTCTAATAATTCTGCAAGAAAAGGTAATACATTGTAGCTAAAACGATTCTCACTATATACATGTACAGTAACCAGGAATGAAAATAACAGATTAATCAATGGTGTTTGGCAGGGGGGGAGGTGGCCAACAGTTGTCAAGTTAAGTTATTCATAGCTGTAACTTGTCGCAAATGTTACCCATCAGTAAATATTATCAATTAAATTTCTCTGAGAAATCTCATGAGGTTGGAGATTGGCAAGAAAAGTTTATCACATTCATTTCTGGAAGAGAAATTTTTGACCATGACATTAGGGACTTCAGTTTAAGTTACATGAATTTATTATTAGAACCCGGAGATAACAGAATTGATTATGAAACCATTTAAATACAATTCAGAACAGTTACACTGACCTGTTGTAGTATGAAGTTGTTGTTTTGTTCTTGGATGTTAAGTTTCCAACTGTCCAGTTCCTCCCTCAATATACCCCGCACTATAAGCTCTATGTCACTGTGACTGAGTTGTTCCCCCTTGCCCTGCTGTAGGATCATAATCCTGGTCACCTCCTCTGTGAGGCTTGTGAAGTTAAAAGAAGTGAGATTCTGCAAATACAACATGAAAATCATTAATGCAGAAGTGTAGGTTATGAACACTGAACTGTAAATAAACTCACACGAAACACAGCACGGAAGCAACTGCACAATTCGGAAAGAATTTTATCTCCCTTGGGTGTGTTGGCGCAGAGAATTTCCGTTAAGTACCAAAGGCCCTCACAATTAGTTTTAGTAATTAAATATTCTATTTTTCTAGAAAATTATGTCTCTAATGTACATGTATACAGGATCTATCGGCTCATATAGAAAATATTAAGAACAGTTTTTCAAACAAATATTCTGGAACAGTTCATCAATGTATTACTATATACCTTTGGTGAAAGTGAAACCGGGACGACTGCTTACCGGAAGCAGCTTTTCATACCTCTAACCTTAAAGAGCGGCAGTTATTCAAGCGCAGATCAGACACTTTCCGGAAAGGGCTATAGAGAGATTGCTTGATGTATCCCCTCCTCCCCATTCGTTTTTGTGTGTGAAAGGTAATGAAACTCCTTAAATTCATGTCATTTTCATTTTAATGAGACAGACAAGGTGACATACCTGGTGAATGATGGTTTGTGATGATCCGCCAAACAAGGCGACTGGTAGATAGGAGCGGCCAGACTTAGTCAGTACACCCCAAAGACCTGTAAACACAGCACCAGAGAGTTACGCATTGTAGAGCATATATTCAAAGAATAAAAATGTAATGACTGGATTCTGAGAACTCTTTTTCTACAAGTATGTCAAATTATCACCCAGATTTTCTGGTCAAGAAATAATGAAATGGTAGAGGAGTAATGGGTTCATTCCTGGTGACAACCAGTGTATGGCATTAGTAAACATGTTAACGTCAGCCATTTAAACCCCAAATAACCAAATATATTTCAAAAATCTACCATAGAGGTCCATGTGCCCCGCTAGCAGCATCAGTTATGGTGGATGTAATCCACCATAACTGGCGTTGCTGCTGCGGGAGCCATGGACCTCTATGGTCAATTTTTTTGGTCGATGATATCTCATATCATTGATGAAGAGTATGATTTGAAAATGGAGATATCGCTGATGAGCTTAACATAATCTAATACAGCGGATGGCACCCATATTGGATTATGCACATCCATAAAACATAATACCAACTGTCCTCTCACCAATGTCCATGCACTCACCAAGTTTGAAGTAGATTGGTTGAATCGTTCTAGAGTTATTGTCCAGACAAGATCTAAATGCTGAAAATCTAAGATGACTGACGGTGGCCAGCTTGGATTACAAAGGTAACTGAAAAGCAATGACAACTGTCCTCTCATCGATGTCAAGCCAAACAGCAAGTTTGAAGTCGATCAGTTGAATTATTCTAGAGTTGTTGTCCAGACAAGATGCAACTGCTTAAAATGCAACATAATCCAATATCGCTGGTAGATGGCAGCCAAATTGGATTATGCTCGTTCATGAAACACAATCCTAACCGGGATCTCACCAAGGTCAAGGGACTCCCCAAGTTTGAAGTAGATCAGTTAAATCGTACTCCAGCTATTGTCCGGACAAGATCAAACTGCTTAAAATCCATTGAAATCCAGTATGGCCGATGGTGGCCATATTGGATTAAGCACATCCTTGAAAAACAATCTCAATCCTCCTCTTAACAATGTCATGGCACTCTCCACATATGAAGTAGATCGGTTGAATCATTCTCAAGTTATTGTCTGAACAAGATCCAACTGCTTATAATCCAATATGGCTGACAGCGGCCATATTAGATTACGCACATTGCTGAAAAATAATCCCAACCGTCCTCTCACCAATGTCAAGGCACACCCCCAAGTTTGAAGTTGATCGATTAAATCATTCACGAGTTATTGTCCGGACAAGAAAATCTAAGATCCAACTGCTTAAATCCAATATGGCTGACGGCGGCCATATTAGATTACGCACATTGCTGAAAAACAATCCCAACCGTCCTCTCACCAATGTCAAGGCACACCCCAAGTTTGAAGTTGATCGGTTAAATCGTTCACGAGTTATTGTCCGGACAAGAAAATCTAAGATCCAACTGCTTATAATCCAAAATGGCTGACAGCGGCCATATTGGACTAGGCACATTGCTGAAAAACAATCCCAACCGTCCTCTCGCCAATGTCGAGGCACACCCCAAGTTTGAAGTTGATCGGTTAAATCGTTCACGAGTTATTGTCAGGACAAGAAAACCGGACACCGGTGTTCCCCCCCCCCCCCCACTAAGTAGCAGGGGACAAACAAGAAGTGTAACATGACAAACCTGTGCAAATGACTGCAATATTGGAATTATGACATTTCTTTTCAGGAGTCACAGCAATTTCAAATGCAATATCCAACAATTTTCTTGACTTTCTGACAGAAAATAATATTTCTTCTATCCAATTCTCATTCACTGCATGTCTAGTATTGAAGCCATACTAATCAGGCTAATAACCTGTATGGTAAATGCTCTTGTACTTCAATCACAGGAAGTGAAATTTCCTATGACTGAATCAGGGTGATCCAAATTTTTAGAACAGGAAGTTGACCAAATGGTCCAAAATCATGGAGATAATCCATTATTTTGTCATTACATGTATTTTTATGACTTTAGAGGGTGATGAAATTTATTAGAAAAACTAATTGAATTTTGTCCATAAAATTGGGGGCGATTGAATTTTAATAGGTTGATTGAATTAATATGGGTATGAATTCAGACCATTTGGTAAACTTCATGTTCGGAAATTATTTAGCTGCCTGTCTGAGGTAACAAACATTGACAGCCAGTGGAACAAGCTGGCAGGTTGTACCATCCAATGTTGAGGAAGTCAGAATAATTGAATATTACCGGTAACAGAATGTTTCAGACTGAAACTGAAAGCAAATATATACATGAAATCAAAAAATGTTTACCTGAGAAAAGTAGAGGTAACAGGAACAACAACAACAACAATGGAATACAAAAACAACATGCTCTTCTGCTCTTCCGTAATCTGGAGAAAAAACAAAATAGGCAAACGTTGAAGCAGTCAATATGTGGATCATTCACATGGACACCTGGCATCTTTAAACAGCTATCATCAACTTCGATACCTGACCTACATACTTTGATCGTCGTGAAATATTTGACTTCTCATTCATATGGGTACAGAGTCCATTTTATATAACATCTATCACAGCAAATAAAATATGGTTGGGATCAAGGTTGTTTATATGGTGAGGTTAAATTAACCCAACTAGTGTCAAAATATCTTCTGTACACTTGAGCTGCCAGCAGTATTCCATCTCCGGTCTAGGTGACAAACTGTAAAAACAATACCTTTCCGGTAACGAACGTGAAAATGGTGAAATAGGTTGGTAGAAATATCAGACATTATGTGTGATATGGGGTTTCACAAGATACTGTTATAAACATGAACTTTTCCATGGAAATAAATAGATACTGGTAGCTAGGGTTATGAGAGATAACAATTCAGTGACTGTGGAGGGGAAAAGGCATGGAAGGGGGGGTGTGTGGTGTTCATGTTTTGATATTAAATAATCGAATTGTTAAAACCCAAGATGTGCCCTTCTTCTCCCCCCCCCCCCAATTTCTTATTTGACTTCTGACAGCTGCTCTTTTAGAACAAAATACTGTTCCTATCAGTTCTGTTTGAAAGCATTAGAGGGACTGTGAGGGAGACTAACCCTTGAAAAACAAAGAACAAGAGATTTACAATGGAAAACAACAAACCAGAGGTGCTACAACTCCTCAGCCCCTTAACAGTCTAGACCAAGATGTTTTTTATGGGTGTAGAAGTTTGGATGCATAGCAGAGAGTCATGGCATGCGAAATGCAAACCCAAGCTGCAACTCCGACAAATGAACGGATGGATACACGGACACCCGGACGGATGACAATCGGAATCCAGAATACCCCCCAACTATGTACAGGGGTTAACGTGAAACAAACAATTATTATTAATTTGCAAAAGATTCATAACAGATACGCAACAGCAAAAAATAAGGAAATTCCTGATATTTTTGTCCCACATATTTTTCATTTCATACAGCGATGGTTTTTACAGTGAGATCTAATTACCAAAAAAAAAAAAGATAATAATCAGCCGAGCGAAGAAACTACCTGGCGCCAGTCGGGAACCATTACAGAGAGCATTCCATGCTTCCAAAAAATAAAGGAGCGAAGGTTTCCGAGGTTTAGTTGCACATTACGACATCAAAACATGCGGCAGGCCTGCACAAATTTGAAATCCAGGTAACCCAAACAAGAGTTACACCAAACAATTTTCATGTAACTGTTTTATATTCACGTAATCCATGATATTTCGTTAACAATATAGTCGACGGCGGCCATCTTGGTTAACGCAGTTTGGTGAAAAACAATTCCAGTCATCTTCTCATTGATGTGAAGTCACTCCCCCGATTTGATGTCGAACGGTTGAATTGTTCTCGAGATATTGTGTTCATAACATTTAGGAGATGGATGAAATCTAAGATGGCTGACGGCGGCCATCTTGGTTAATGCAGTTTGGTGAAAAATAATCCCAGCCATCTTCTCACTGATGTCAAGTCACCCCCCAAGTTTGGTCAATCGGTTTAACTGTTCTCGAGATATCGCGTTCACAACATTTTTTGGATGGTTGGAATCTAAGATGGCTTACGGCGGCCATCTTGGTTAACGCAGTTTGGTGAAAATCAATTCCATTCGTCTTCTTATTGATGTGAAGTCACCCCCTAAATTTGAAGTAGATCGGTTGAATTGTTCTTGAGATATCTCGTTAACAATATAGTCGACGGCGGCCATCTTGGTTAACGCAGTTTGGTGAAAATCAATTCCATTGATGTGAAGTCACCCCTCAAATTTGAAGTCGATCGGTTGAATTGTTCTTGAGATATCGTGTTCACAACATTTTGGGGATCCCAAGTTTGAAGTAGATCGGTTGAATTGTTCTCGAGATATCTCATTAACAATATAGTCGACGGCGGCCATCTTGGTTAACGCAGTTTGGTGAAAATCAATTCCAGTCATCTTCTTATTGATGTGAAGTCACTCCCCAGATTTGAAGTCGATCGGTTGAATTGTTCTCGAGATATCATGTTCATAACATTTTGGAGATGGATGGAATCTAAGATGGCTGACGGCGGCCATCTTGGTTAAGGCAGTTTGGTGAAAAACAATTTCAGCCATCTTCTCACTGATGTCAAGTCACCTCCCAAGTTTGAAGTCAATCGGTTGAACTGTTCTCGAGATATCGCGTTCACAACATTTTTGGGATGTTTGGAATCTAAGATGGCTGACAGCGGCCATCTTGGATAACGCAGTTTGGTGAAAAACAATCCCAGCCATCTTCTCACTGATGTCAAGTCACCTCCCAAGTTTGAAGTTAACGAGTTGAATTGTTCTCGAGATATCGCGTTCACAACATGGTTGGGACCGAAGGATAGACGGAAGGACGGACGGACGGGTAGCATTTCCAAGTCCCCCTCCCACTTACGTGGCGGGGGACAATTAACCACGGGGAGCTGATACGAGAGCTAAACATCACTTTTGCGAAGGGAGTGATTTTTGTTCTTCCTATCATATTATATTTCTGATTAAATAAATCCATTTATTTTCAAACAAAAAAATACTGGAAATGAAATATTCTATGTGATCTCAATAGTGATGAATTTCAACAGTCACCAGTGGTTACCAGTAGACTCATCAATTAATTCAAGCTCACTAGGAGCTTGAACAATTCTAGTTACTGTTCTGTCATTATTTCTGATAAATGACTCAACTGCCACCTTATTTATAAATTGGAATGAACTGGCTTTCCTGACTGGGGTGATTATGTCATGTCACAATATAACTTTTATAATGTAAATGTAATATTTTATCTTAGTTTTAACATTTTCTGTATGTATTCATGTATAGAAATAAGGAATGATTGATTGATCACATTGAAAAAAAAAAACCGGTAGCCATTTGACTACATGAGGAATATCAAAATTGTCAGTGGCTACAACAATTGCCACATGTATAGACGTTCGACACATAATGGTTTAAAATAAACGAAAATGAAACTCACTCGATTCTTTAATCTCAAAGATCAGATCCAGCAGTGACACAGTTCTGCATATAAAAGTCGGAAACCAATCATCATTGCATAGTGTATGCGCAAAGAGCATCATAGTGTATGCGCAAAGAGCAGAGTCCGCGAAGGTTCTCGACAATCCCAGGCCGACAGAATTTAAGTGAACGAGAAGAATGGGTGGCGAATCATCAGACGAGTCACAGCTCAATATTGCCGAAGAGTATCAACATCCTAATGACTACAGTCTCTGTATAATGACGATGTGTAAATCATCCACTTTTCTTAAAAAACTTTGCCTGTTGCTTCAACGAAAATTTCCTGCAGTTCCCGCCATTACGTTTATAGCTCTCCGCACACTTGTTGGCACACTTGGCAAATATTGCACCATCCCATGCTACGAATAGCCTGTGCAGGAGACTACCCCTTGTCTTCTTATTTGACTTGATGCGCCATTGCGCAGTTTGTCCTTAAAATATCATTCCGACCATATCGGGTCAAATTTCTTAAAATTACAAATATTCGAATGATTATATCAATTTTTATTCACGCGAACGGAGAAAGCGTTGTGTACTAGATGGGTATACCCGAGGCAGATTTCTACTTTCTTTCCACTGTCTTCGCTGTTTGCTTGAGGTGGGTGCTCGACAAAAAGCCGATATCATGAGCACGTGATAGTTTGTCAAATCACTTGTATAGTGCTAGTTTGTATATTATTGCGCCATTCATAAACCAGGGGAATGACTCATCAGTGTCAAATATCCCATGAAAAGAAATCCGTGAAATAAAACATAAACGTGTTTCTCATGGACAGTTTATTTTACTATATCTAACCTGTGTGATACTGAATATTAATTTAGGAAGAAAATATCGACCAATGTCCGAGTGAAACAGAGCGGTGAAGGTCAGTCCTGAAGGTCACAGAACCGTACGGTAGGGCCTACGCATTCGCAACTTCTCGGGGATCTCCGGTTTGAGATGTCCCTCGAAGGCCATTGACGCCATATTGGACTAGAGCGTGGTCACGTGTGTTTCGGTCTGTCAGGGAATTGTCAGTGACGTCACGGGAATTATATCTTGCCAATACGTGGCGTGTGTACCATTTAAACTGATGGTTTTCTATTGAAACGTGCTTCGAATGAAAAGAATAAACAGTTTTTAGAATATCTGACGTAAATCAGAGACTCGCAGGGAAATATTTGCTGGTCGGGGATTAAGGCTTCCGCGAGAGTGATTGGGCTTCGGAGCCATGCGTATTAAACCGTTCCGGCGCGTCACATCTGGAGATTCATAGGAAATTCATGTTGTCGTCCCCCGAGCGTAGAATCGGTCCCCTTCGTAGATTTCCGCTCGGGAGTTCCGAATGTACGGTACGGTCCAAAGCAAAGTCACGTGCACTTTCATCCTCTCCCAGTCATACACTACACTGAACCAATGACTGACATGCAACTTTACTATGGAGCTCTTGATTGGCTACATGCTAGTTAGAGTTTGTAAATCAGTATAAAAGTCGGGCTAATGTATGCATACTTGCAGATCCCTTTTTAGAAGATTGGAAAAAATAAAAAAAATTGTAAAAAAATAATTAAGGACCGGTTAGACATGAAAGTCTCAAAGGCAAAAGTAAAAAATAAAAGGATCATAACCTGTAAGTTTCATGAACTTCCTTGCAATAGTTATCGAGATACGGCTCGGACAGACGGACAGCAAAATTAGATGTTGAACGGGAAAAATCGGAGCAAAAAATGCATTTTTCCTCACATACCGTGTGACGGGCCTGTCGGCAGCAAGCCTCAGAAATGGAAAAAATCATTGAAAACCTCTTCCTAACTCCTGTATTTTTGAACTTACACAACTGCTAAAGTGTGGTGAATATTCCCCAGACGATTAAAACTGCCAACGACGATCGACGAAATTTATTTCCATATTTTTACGAGTCTTGATCCACAACGTGTGTCAAGCAAAAATCCATTTCATTCAAGATGGATTCCCCCGCCGGCCGACGAGCCAATTGGTATGCGTCATTTTGCCCACGTGACCTCTATCAGCCAACAGATTTGAGACGAGCGTAGACAGTGGCTGGAATGATGGAATGACATCATTTTACAATCCAATCGTATCCTCCGTTTTATTTTGCCATCCATTCCAGGTTATTTCCTGAGTAGAAAGGTGAAAGGTTACGCTTTCAAATGAGAGGTCAAACATGAAGATTGGCAAAGTAAAACTCGGTCGAAAAAAGACGATTTCTCCGTTGGATTTTGACATTTTTAAGTCGAGAAAGCCGGGGAAAAGCGCATTCTCTCGCAGTAAAACCTAATTTTGTATGCTATTTTATTTATCTTGCTATAAAACTAGAGCAAATAACACTGGAGTGTGTATTGTATTGTATTCTTATGTTTTTCCGCAAATCTCGGAAACAAACAAAATTTCTAGCATTCCAAAGACAACATATACACATTTTAACAGTTCTCACGGAATTGATCGTCAGCAGGTCACTTTTGTCAGGGGAAATAATCGGTGAAAGGGTTAATTTAAGCCCAGCTGTGAAGGGGAGTGGTTCATTGAGTTCTATGATATGATAATTAAGCCCTCTTCTTTGCCAGTGTTTGGTGTAACACTTTCTAGCCAAATGCACAAATAAATCAGATATCAGGACTTAATACCATGTTGCTGGTTTTAAAATGTGGGTGTTGACTGTCACTTTAATAGTAAGAAGCTCCAAAGAAGCAAAACTGCTGGATCTGCATTAGATCTAAGTAATGTGTTCATACATTCCATATGAATGAGTCACTGGCAATACCAGACTACTGAGTATGCAAATGAGTCCTGCACTACACCGAATGAACCAATGGCAGACATACAACTTTACTATGGAGCTCTGATAGGCTACATGCCAGGAAGAGTATGTAAATCAGTATGAAAGTAGGCCTAATGTATGCATACTTGGAGATCCCTTTTTAGAAGACTGGAAAATGGTAGAAAAATAAAAAAAAATGTAAAAAAATAATTAATGACCGGTTAGACCTGAAAGTTTCAAAGGCACAAGTAAAAAATAAAAGGATCATAACCTGTAAGTTTCAAGAACTTCCTTGCAATAGTTTTCGCGATACGGCTCGGACAGACGGACAGACACACTGCTGGGGCCACAACAATACTCCTGAGCCCGTAGGGCTGAGGAGTAAAAATGGAAAGTTATACATTGTGTCAACGCGAAGATTAGGAATATCACATCACACCTTTGTTCCCCCCCCCCCCACCCTCCACACCTGCCCACAGAAGCCAGTCCTGGGCTCAGATTAACACGTTTTGACCATACCTGGAGAGAAGCCAGTAGTCGAGGAGTATGAACGAGCAGACCCAGGATGAGATTCTAGTGAGTACCCACATCAGCGCCCCCGCTATGACGGACACGATGGGTGACACTGCGGCGACGACTGGTTTACCCACAGTATTCCACACAGGCTTGACCACTGGGCTGAGGATGGAGTTTATGGTCTCTGGTGAGAGAGAACAAGATGCACAATATAAGGACTTGCACAAACTTATGAAAAAAACTTTAGCATTTCTTTCTGCATGGGAGATTAAATTTTAGCCTTTATACTTTTCTCTCCGAAGACCAAATCCTTGTGCATACGAGCTGTCTGCCTTCTTATATTTCGTCAGTGTAATAAGTACTTCTGGTTTCGCTAACTGCCATGGTGGAATTGACAAGAGCTTGTTATACCAGCTGCCATTATGTGGGGTTTGATATGAATTCCAAGAGGTGGTAAATAGAAATCAACATATTGAGGGTTAAAAACACAGTTATATGCAGGATTTGAACAATTTGATCATAATTTTGTGATATATTGTAGTGTTCTGAATGCTCCGAGGCAAAGTCTTAGTCCTCGATGTAGAATAGAATAGATATAGCTTTGCCAAGTTGGTCTTGCTTGCACCATTGTAAACAATAGAGTCATAAACAAGATTAGAATGAACGAGTGATTGTTGATCTGAGGGTGTTAATACCTATTGTTGTGGTGGCATTTGTTAGTACTGTTGTTATGAGGGTGTTAATACTGACCTATTGTTGTGGTGACAGTTATGACTATTGTTTTTGTGAGGGTGTTAATAATGAACTGTTGTTGTGGTGACAGGTGTTACCATGATTGTTGTTGTTAGGGGGTTAATACTGACCTATTGTTGTGGTAACAGTTATGACTATAGTTTTGTGAGGTGTTAATACTGACCTATTGTTGTGGTGCCAGTTATGAATACTGTCATTGTGAGGGTGTTAATACTGACCTATTGCTGTGGTGACAGTTGTTACTACTGTATTGTGAGAGTGTTAATACTGACCTATTGTTGTGGGGAGAGTTGTGACTACCGTCATTGTGAGGGTGTTAATACTGACCTATTGTTGTGGTGACAGTTGTTACTACTGTATTGTGAGGGTGTTAATACTGACCTATTGTTGTGGTGAGAGTTGTGACTACTGTCATTGTGAGAATGTTAATACTGACCTATTGTTGTGGTGACAGTTGTGACGACTGTTGTTGTGAAGGTGTTGATAGCGGTGGAATCCTGTTCTTTCTGCCCTTTGGTCCAATAACCATCATCGCTGTACCCGCCTTCATATGTAGTTTTTGTTGTGCTGCTATCATACCGCTCTGAATCTGTAAATTTTGGGAAGCAAGCATATCAGAATTACTTTAATGTAAGTCCATCACTGCATAATATGTTTACAAAACAGGGGAAGATAACATCAATGAACATGCTGATATATTCTGTATAATAATATCAATAAGCTAAATGTTCAAATATTACAGACTACAACAGAACCATAAAATATCCAGTTCACGGAAGTTGTAAGCAAGACATAATCCAAACTGAAGTTTACATGAATTTGTACAGGCGGTCTGATCGTTACAGACGAGTTCTGAATTTGTATTGAAATATCCATTTGTATTGTAATATCCATTTGTATTGTAATATCAATTTCTATTGAACACGTTAGCGGAAAACTATTTTAATGACAGAGAAACTTAAAATACAATGATTGACTGGGTTTTTTTCTTCATACATGTCATAAGCCAATGAAAAGTACCAAATTAATATTGAAAATTCAAATCAACCAATCAACAATCGAGCAGGAGGAAGATATACTGTCCCATGATGCAATGAGATTCTGAAACTGTCGAATCATTACCATGATTATTGGATGGATAAATTTAGTCTGACTCATTTTTATATTCTATGTACAGCAACAAAAAAACTCTTACCCGACACATCTTCATCTGAATCCAGACCTGGAATGATAGAAAAATAATGGTTTACTTATTTATGAAATCACAAAGTTAAAATGCTACAATAATTCATCATAAACAGGGCCCTGTCCTACCCAGCAATGTTCTCATGACTTTCAGATTAATTTGATGTCATAATCTCAAACTTGATGACAAAGGAAAAATATCAATGCTTTGGAAATCCCTCTAATAATTCAATCACAGGAAGTGAAACTTTCCCACCACAAAGTCTGGGAGTGACAAAATTTATCAGAACAGAAATTTGACAAAATGGTTCAAAATCATGCTTATAATCCATTATTTCTTCATCAGTTCAATGAAGTTAAAGGGTGATCAAATTTTTAGAACAGCCGATCGAATTTTGTGCCCAAAATTGTGGGTGATTGACTTTTGATAGGGGAATTGAATTATTAGAGGGATTACCGTAATATTATAATAAGCAGATTTTGTAGGTACATGTACATGTACTCTATAACCAGTGATACACAAATGCAGCATGATATTTCCAGTAGTTTGTAGAAATGCAATTCAAGATGAAATATTGTGGATAAATGGCTGACATTTCGTAAGTTCAATCCACTATCTTCCACCAATACACACTTCAGAAATTTGCTTGGTTTGCTATATCATGGATACCACTCTTCTTGAACAATATTTTTTCAGGACATTCAAGAACCTGAATCAACTTATTTTTCCAGGACTTCCAAGTACCTTTCTAAGTATTAAAATACACACATAGTTCTTGCATTCTCAATCATGTCTATACGGGAATGCTTGGAAACAGCATACAATAACATAACGAAGAACATAGAGGAATTTCTTATAGCAAGGCTGAAAATTGAAGGACTTTCCAGGTCTGACAGACAAACATCTGAATTTCAAGTAGTTTCAAGGCCCGGAAAATAGGTAATATAAAATTCAAGGACTTTCCATGATTTCAAGTAAATTAAATATAAATATTGTGTACCGGTATTAATCAGTTTGGCATTTTTTGACAAAAAGCACTGTGGGACCAATCTTGTGTTTGATTTAACAATTATTATAACTTCTCAGTGGTTGGTATAGTTAGCATTTCAACTGTTCATGATGAGAATAGGCAATTCAATAGAACTCTCTAACCACAAAAGGCGCGAAATGACATCATTCCCTATGTGACGTTAAGCTGAGTTTAGGAAATGAACCATTTCTTAACCTTACCAATGTTGTATTATTTTATTCACAAAGTTTTACATGTGATGACTTCGGTTTGCAAATGCTTATTTTAACTTCCAGAAAATAACATTTTCAAAGTACATGTAGTTTGGAATTTCAGTATTTTAAAAGCCTCAATGTTATTTATTTTCTGATTTCTGTGATAAAGCCAATGTTAAAGCATATGCCTAACCTTGACCCGAGGTCGCCTGAGCACTGATGTCGTTTCACGCCTTTCATGACTGAAGAGTTCTATCTTGGGACTGTCCTATTGAAGCATGTTCAGCGCTAGCAGTTTTGTTTTCTAAATACAGTGATACCTGTTTAGACTGACCATGCTTGGGGCCAGATTATAGTGTCGGTTTTGACAAGGTTCTGGTTTATCATGGCTCAAAATACCTTAAATTCAATTATTGGTGCCCAAGATAATGTCGGTATCAAGAGGTTGTTCGGTTTACTAAGAGGTCGGTATTCACAGGTTTCACTGTACTTCGAAGTGTATCATATTCAATATTTTCGATAAAGAAGAAGTAATGTAAGTGAATATAAGACTGAATGAAACAGGGTGAGTGATTGGATAGGATTTAACATCGCTTTCAACATTATTTCAGTCATATCGTGACGGACCAACAAAGCACCACCCAGACAAGTTGCGTTCCTGCTATTTCAAAGAAGAAACCCTTGAAGCAGCATGGAACCAGACACCCTTCATCCACCCTATAGAAGCAATGAGGACAGCACACAAGACAGAGACAGGACACTTACATGGTGCAATAAAGACAAGTGATATTACAGTGTTGGACCTCACATTATCAAGTTCCTGTTGCTTCCTGTTGGTATTAAACCATTGGTTCGCCAGAAGAAAGATGAATACAGTTTGTCTTGTGCGAAAGAAAAAAAAAAGATTAAAAAAAAAATTCTTTAAAAAAAAAACCTGCGAAGCCATAGGTTAATTTCCTCTGAACAGCATAAATGAATATTGAGGGTGGGATCATTAAACAACCATAAGGTTTGTATGGCATGTAGGTTCCCTAATATTCAACCATATCAAGTCCAGTTTTTCAACATTCTGTCTGACTATCAACCTTTTTGTAAAGAAAAGAAAAAGCAAAAAAAAAAAGTGTTTATGTTTTTCATGCATAACGGAAATTGGTGTTCGGTTGTGTTCGTGGAGGCTCATCAGTTGGGTGCCAGGTTTGGGTTGGAGCCTGCCTGTTTTACCGGGTTCGGGGTAATCAAATATTTTCACTAGTTTGGGAGCGCTTCCCTGTCGCAAAAGAAAAACTAGAGCCTATGGGCTTTAATGAGATCTGGTAGCTGGGTTATTGGGGGATAAGTTTGTAATGAAATAAACGCACAATTATATATTTAATTTGAAGTTGGGCACAGGTGGCACCAGGCACGAATGTATGTGGCTAAAACGCAAGTTACATCCTGTGAAAGGTATATGAAGGGCCTTTCGCGCCATAAACGCATCCTTTAAACGTTTTAACTTCTTAAACGTTTAAAAATTGTAAAGCTTTAAAAAGTTTAAACGTTTAAACTTGAACCAACCAATCAGATGTTATGAACTGACATTTTCCTGTTAAAAAGCAAACGTTTCCAGTTGTAAATTCGCAACTTCAGACGTTTCCTGTCAAAAGAAAAATTCGGTCTTTTAAAGGTTTCCGGTTAAACGGATAACGTTTCCGGTTGTGATCGTCCAATTAGATCGTGTATTCCAACATCTACACCAACACGTGCAAATCTCCACTGGCAAAGGTTTCCGGTATGTAGTGTATTTTAACCAATGAAAACCGTTCTTACAAATTAGGTTTTGGAGAATATCTTTGGCACCAGGACAATTTGCGCAGGACATGATGCACGGTGGGTATGAGGAATACAATATGCGCGAATATTTGTAAGGGTTATTTTGACTGGTTCAAACACACTACATAGTGGAAACGTTTTGCCAGTGGACAGGTGTTGATGTTGAGGTTTGAACATACGCGGCAGCAATAAAAAAATCTGACTGGACGATCACAACCGGTAACGATTTACCTTAAACCAAAAACGTTTAAAAGTCTCGAATATTACTACTGGAAACGTTTGCCTTTTGACAGGAAACGTCTAAAGTATTGGACGTTACAACAGCAAATGTTTGCTTTTGAAGAGGAAAGGTCTTCCAAATGTCAATTCATGGCATCTGATTGGTTGGTGCAAGTTAAACGTTTAAATTTATTAAACGTTTGGATTTATGGCGCGAACGGCTCTTCTTAAAAGGTACCGACATAATGAAGTTGAACATACCAAAGAAAGGCAGTCCTAGGATAAAAGTAACTCCGAAAATGGAAGCCGAAATATAGAATATTCTATCACAATGACTTTCATTTTCGGTTTTACTTTTATCGTAGTTTATGTGAAATTGATCTGTGGGAACAATGAACGGTAGTCCTATAATGAGGGAAGTTGCACACGTTACGCTAACAATGTGTTACCCAATTAATTTTCCGTCTAATTAGACACTAAAGTAGGTGCTCATCCAACCTTGACTCAACCAAACTAGCTGAATTTTGCTCTTTATCTTGATACATAATTCGTCCAATACGTCAGTTCGGGATTCCAAATGAACACCATAACCACCATGTTAATTTAACCAGCTTAAAGAAAGCAATATGATACCTTCTTTAACATGATATTGTTGGTGTTGCGTTGAAACTGCAAACTGACCTGTTGAGAATTCGATGGAAAAAGGGGCCAGTGGAATGAAGTCTAGGCCTAAATACCCACAGGAGATTAAGGTCAGTTTGTACAAAACATACATGTGCCTAGGGGTAAATAAGAGAGATTATACCTAGAGGTAAATAGAGATTGATTTAGTGTTATGAGTGAGAAGGGCTGGACATCAAGGTTGATGATGGTTATGTCACAAGTTAAGATAAGACAAGACATGTATTACACTTCTGGATATCCCACAGGTTGACTGGTGGAGTACAAGATAGGAAAAGATTATAAGATATGTTACAGCTTGCTCTTGTGAGAAAAGCAAACAGTGGCCTGCAAAGGTGATAATGAGACAATGGTGGCCAGGTTGGCTGCTATGGTAGAGCATCTCTCACATATACACCTAACCAGCTAAACTGTATAATTTGCTCAGCAGAGTCCAAGCTGTGGTAAAGTGACGATACCAGTCTGCCATACTTTAGAGCGTATTAATCTCATATTTTGTGGGAAAACAATGAACAGAGTAATATTTAATGCAGATAAGGGATCAAATATATGCCAAGTGACTATTAGCCACTAAATATAGACATACAAAAGCCTTTCAACCACTAAGGATCCCCAAAACTCATCTCTGTGGAACTACTTTCATGCAGCGTAAGGCTATCCCGTGAGTCGGTTTGCACTTTTGTCCACAGCATTCTAAAGAGCCTCTGGCTAACGCCAGATCTCAAAAACAAAAATTTTTGCCACGCCAAATGGAGGGTGTGCTTGAATTAGGGTAATCTGGGGCCCTGGTGATTCTGATCGAACCTGGATGCCAGAAGATCTTTGTTTAGGATCATGTTGAAATTGTTTATCTTGAACTTACTGAACTAGTTGTTTGTTTTAGGCTATAAGATGTGTTCCATGCTTGGTCAGAAGTTCTAGTAATGTTAAAGTATGATAACCAGGGCTGACAATTATGTTTTGTTACAATCTGTGTGGAACAATGATTTTATACAAATAGCTTATCAACCCATATTTTACGAGCATGGTGTAGGGTATATTGATGAATTGTTAAATGTGAATGGGGACATAATGACCTTTCTAGGAGTAACAAGAGCTTTATTGTCATATGTGAAAACATATTCCTTCAGAAGTTGGAAGTTAGTTTACCCAATCAGACCATATCCTATTTCTATTCTAACCAAGAGTAAACCATTCTATGGAATTTTCATAAAACAACAAAAGAAACCAAATGGGAAAGGCTATATGATATAAGTGAGTGAATAGAATGGGTATGATCATACGTAAGCTTCCTTTTATCAGTACAAAAGACACAAAACTTATTTGGCTTCAAGAATAACAAACAGAATTTGGGCAACAACTACATAAAATTGGGCTCCGAAACTCATCTACATGTAGATGCAAGTTCTGTAAAAAACTTTAGAACACTTACTTGTAAATTGTGAAGCCATAGTCATAGAACACTTTTGGAATGCTGATGCAAGTTGGATAAGATCTGATGTGGGAGTAGAAGTAAATTAATATATTCTCTTTGGGGGAAGAAATGTCTCTTACATTATTACCAAGTTGAAAGGTCAGGTTATCATATGGATGAAAATATCAAGGAATTTGAAAATCGATGGAGATTGTGGAAAATCTTAACTACTGAATAGTTATATCCAAGCATCAATGAAGTATTATTGTCATGCCCGTTTTTGAAATCGGCACTATTTTAAAATTTGTGAAAATTGAAGATGGTGCGAGTATTTTGAAATTGTGCAAGCATCTTAAAATCGTGCAAGGAACAATTTTAAAATCACTGAAGCGACTTTTCACGTTGAATTTCTTTTAGCAAAGGAATATTTTAGAGCTATGTTAATCAAGTTTTGAGTCTTTGGTTCACACTGTCATGTGTTCAACCAAGGGGGAGGCCTACTGTGATCAACTGCAGCAGAACGGGTGAACATGGAGGACCTTCTACTGAAATTAGTTGGGGCATATTCAAGTGATAAATGGCTATAATGTCATCTAGAAATCCTGGAAGAAAATGTTGACGCGAATTTAAAGTTATATGTGAAGAGAAAGAAACTAAATGAACTCTCCGGAACTAAACCTTGAAACCAGAGCTGAAATCTCAAAGGGGGTTAATATCCATATTTTACCTTTCACAATAAAATAGTCTAGGTTAAGTTTAAATTGTGCAATAACTTATTAAAACGAATTTGTATGATTCAAATGGAGGCATGCAATTCTTTAAACAGGTTTTAAGGTTTTAAAACAAATTCTCACAGTTTGAGTGTGAATCTTTGAGATGAAAGTGCAATAAATTCGAAGAGTTACATTTCCCTTTCAAACTATAAATGAAAATAATGTAGAAATATTACTAAATTCTTAAAACAGAATGAACAAGCAGGACACTTTAATTTCAATAGTTAACATTTTGATATTAAATGTGGTGCTGAACAAATAGTTTATAAGTCGTTATATTCAGTATGCTACGGGACTGTTCTTCTGGTAATGAAATATTCAGCTTTTACACTGCTGGGTTAATTTCCATATTTGTCGAAAACAATAATATGAGACACAGTGATAACAGTATGGTGTATTATTCAATGAAGAGTTCAACTGATTAGCATGTCTGCCATTATCGAGGGTTAATTCATAAAATAAATGATTTAAATCCTCCTTATCCAGGGTGCGAAATAGCCCTTTGCCCGGTTGCCCGGTTGCCCGGGGCAACCTAAATTTCCTTTGGGCAACCAAATTCTATCCAAATTGCAATGCATTTGGATGTGTTGGTTGCCCATGCTTGCCCATGGGCAACTAGAATTTGTTTGTCTATTTCATACCCGGCTTATCCCATCTTTTGTCGATCTAACTGGCACGAAACCAGTGTAGAAACGGTGGTCTCCCAGATTTGAGTTCGCTTCATATGATTTTACCCAGTTTTCTTAGATTCAGTCTTTCCGACTCTTTCGTATACTATGTTTTTAACTTTAGCAAGACCAGGCAAGTTTCTGAACACCACAACAGTAAACAAATGATGAATGTTTAGTACATGTACTCGAAACTAAATAATGAACTAATGCGATAACAATATCTATGGAAATGAAGAACGAATTGAAACAAAGGTTGAAAATTGAACTGACCTGAGCTTAACTGACACTATTGATCAACACTGATAAATACTGTACCCATTATAATCCCAGATTAACACAAGGCAAGATACCAAAAATACAAATAAACACAGGAAGGAAGCAATCAGAGATTGCTCGGACAAGTCCCAATACGGGAGTTTCCATTCTGTCATGATAAGAGTATTTGCCCCTGTCCGCCAGAGGACGTTTGAATCGGGGAGGACAAAATCCCATACAATGTATCTTTCTTCTAGCAACGTTGTATTGTGACGTCATGCAACAATCAGATATGGCGACAGCATCATGACGTCAACAAAGGACATTACGCATTATACTAATGATGTCACTGGCGTTACAATAGAAAATGTCGCATTGAACGTGAATATGGCCAAATACAAAGTATTACATTGACAAGTGTGGTCCGTCATGCCACCGAACCCAATTTTGAAGTTATTGGAAATGTCGTTTGCTCAATATATTGCACTGTTTTGATGGCTACCTATCTCTTTTCATCTTATCCAACCCACATTTTGTCCCCCCTGACTCGAGCGCCTACTAGCGGGCAAGGGCAAATTACTCGTACACGGACAGTTCGGAGACTTCGCTATTCACAAAGATTTGAAGAAAAAAAGGACCATAACTCTTGAAAATATATTCGAAAGGCGGAGGGACTTCACACTGCACAACTACAGGGCACTGACCACATATCCTGAAAATTTCATAATTGTCCATACAATATTAACCGAGATCCAGCCCGGACAAGTCCCAATTCGCAAAGATTTGAAGAAAAAAAGGGCCATAACTCTTGAAAATATATGCGAAACGCGGAGAAACTTCATGCTGCACAACTACAGGGCACTGACCACATATGCTGCAAATTTCATAATTGTCCCTACAATATTAACCGAGATCCAGCCCGGACAGGTCCCAATTCAGGAAGATTTCAGGAACAAAGGGCCATAACTCTTGAAAATATAAGCGAAACGGGGAGACACTTTACGCTGCACAACTGTGGGGCACTGATCACATATCATGCAAATTTCATACTTGTCCATACAATATTAACCAAGATCCAGCCTGGACAAGTCCCATTCACAGAGATTTCAGAAAAAGGGCCATAACTCTTGAAAATTATACCGGAACTCGGAAAAAACTCTACGCTGCACAACTACGAGGTACTGGCCACATTCCATGCAAGTTTCAATCCTGTCCATCAAATATTAACCGAGATATTGCACGGACAAGAAACTCGGACGGACAGACGGACGGACGGACAAAGTGATCGCTATATGCCCCCCCTCTAATTAGAGGGGGGGGCATAACGAGACTGACACCAATCCATATAACAACTTCAGTGTGACGCCCAGACTGCCGCCCAAGAAGCTGCAAAAGATCTGCAAAATCTGGCAAAAATCATCCTTCCAATAACTTAAGAATGCATGCTTCGCTGATTAATTGTATGGATGAGCATTGTGGAGAAGAAAATTGGTTTGCGCTATTATAAAATCACGCTTCGTTGCGCGATTTTTAAAATACTTGAGCAATCTTGATACATGTATTTTAGAAAGCGCAATTTTGATATTGCGCAGAGTTTAAAAGCAACATAACATTATCTCTAGAATGTCATCAGATCTGGGGTTTTTTTTTCAAATCGACTCTGTATAGATGCATATAACAATGCACTTCATATGACAACCTGTGCTCCACCAACCTGAAATAAAAATATTTATGAAAAAAAAAATATTGTTTTGTTGTTTTTTTTTTGTTTTTTGTTATTTATTTATTTTTTCTAGTATTGAAAATCAATGTTGAGATTTATTCAGGGAGTTTCTCATCAATTATTTTCTCTAATATTTTGAGCTTGTTTCCCTGCCTAAAAAAATGTTGCAGCACCAAATATACATGTAGGTTGTACCCAAATTAGGGCGATCTAAAGCCCCAAGTTGAAGAACACCTGTGCTTCAATTTCAGGCTGGCAATTAGATGTACACCGAATGACAATATTATAGGACATTGAATGTGTCAGCGCCAGATGAATTGCTACTGACCACATTGATCATTGTTAACAGTTTAACAGTGCATGTGCAAACTAAAGTTACATGTAGTTAAAGTGATCATAAACCCTTACGTAAAGTTTCCATCAAATGAAAGACCATTGCAAACAGTGTCGGAAAATATTTATTGTAATTTGTTACGATTTTATTACACACAGTAAACTGCAAATAAAGCATGGTACATGTATTCTGTGGTGGTCTGTTGCAATCATATTTAGGTCCAGTGACGTCACACTGCCTTAATACATATATTTCAAACTGTGTATGCACTTTCCAATGCTTGATTCAAGCTTAAGGCATGTAAGGCGTGTATACTTTGAGTTTCAACACAGACTCACTGTTCCAATGTGCATGTTTCACCAAAATCGGGGAGATGGTAACTCATAACTGTCAAGACAATTTGAATCTTGCATTTAATTTCCCGGATTTTGGTGAAACATGCACATTGGAACAGTGAGTCTGTGTTGAAACTCAAAGTATACACACCTTAACCCTTTCGCCGATTATTTCCCCTGACAAAAGTGACCTGCTGACGATCAATTCCCTGAGAACTGTTAAAATTTGTATATGTTGTCTTTGGAGTGCTAGAAATTGCGTTTGCGTCCGAGATTTGCAGAAAAACATAAGAAACCTGTCTCCACAATACACACTCCAGTGTTATTTGCTCTAGTTTTATAGCAAAATAAATAAAATAGCATACAAAATTAGGTTTTACTGCGAGAGAATGCGCTTCTCCCCGTCTTTCTCGACTTAAAAACGTCAAAATCCAACGGAGAAATCGTCTGTTTTCGACCGCATTTGACAGCGTTTTTCTCGAGTGTTACTCTGCCAATCTTCATGTTTGACCTCTCATTGGAAAGCGTAACCTTTCACCTTTCTACACAGGAAATAACCTGGAATGGATGGCAAAATAAAACGGAGGATAGGATTGGATTGTAAAATGATGTCACCCATCATTCCAGCCACTGTCTACGCTCGTCTCAAATCTGTTGGCTGATAGAGGTCACGTGGGCAAAATTATGCATACCGATTGGCTCGTCGGCCGGCGGGGGAATCCATCTTGAATGAAACGGATTTTTGTTTGACACACGTTGTGGATCAAGACTCTTAAAAATATGGAAATAAACTTCGTCGATCGTCGTTGGCAGTTTTAATCGTCTGGGGAATATTCACCACACTTTAGCAGTCGTGTAAGTTCAAAAATACAGGAGTTAGGAAGAGGTTTTCAATGATTTTTTCCATTTCTGCGGCTTGCTGCCGACAGGCCCGTCACACGGTATGTGAGAAAAAATGCATTTTTCGCTCCGATTTTTTCCGTTCAACATCTAATTTTGCTTTATTTCTTTTGCAAACAAACAAACAACTTCAAGAATCAAATTGATCAAGGTTTTGGCTTTCCAGAAGTATACAGTGTTTGATAGATTTCTGTTAAAACGGATGCAAAAAAATACAAGTGCTGTACCCATCGTGATGGCGAACAGGTTTAAAGCTAACCCGGTCTACCAGGGATGGTCGTACGGGTGGCACTCTCGTTATCCCCGTGTACCGGGTTTAATCGGTGAAAGGGTTAAGCTTGAATTAAGCATTGGAAATTGCATACACAGTTTGAAATATATGTATTAAGGCAGTGTGACGTCACTGGACCTAAATATGATTGCAACAGACCACCATAGAATACCATGCTTTATCTACTCTGTGTAATAAAATCGTAAAAATTACAATAAATATTTTCGGACACTGTTTCCAATGGTCTTTCATTTGATGGAAACTTTACTTGAGGGTTTACGATCACTTTAAGGTTAGTATGTCATGTACTAAATGTACATCATTGTGGGACAGTCACTATTAGGCTGTCTCGTCCAATCACAAAGGGTTATTTTTAATTCTAGGCATGAAATGAATTATGGTTAGTCTTATTAATGTGCTGATGTGAAGTTTTTTCACGTGAAATTGTAAATGAATACTGGATAGCTAAAAAGGTTACACCAATCTTACCATTGTCTGTAATTCCAGTTTTAGAATTTCTCCATGTATTGAATGCTGCAATTTGGAGTGGTGTAAAAAAAAAATTACATAGATGTAGGCCCTACAGCTTAATATCTGGAATGCAGTAACAACTTATCTGTATAATAAGAAGAAATTGTTATGTCTAAAGATAATTTCATTTGATGTATATGCAGATGAATGTTCTAATGGGCCTAAAGATTAGTTGGGATAAGTTGATTGGTTGTTGAACAAGCCAATCACATTTTGCCAAAACTGTTAATTGTATTCAGAAATTCAAATCAGCCAATCAGAGACATACTCTTATGTCAGGAACATTCCTTTGGTGCATCAAATTTAGTTTCCAAAATGATCCCATAAGGCACACGTTCGAGAAACTAGTTTGTAGCCGATATATGAGAAATAGTCGGGTTCATACTCGGACTCCATGTAAGAATCAAGAGAATGCATACAATAGCCAAGTTTGGGGACAACAATATATCTACAGCTGCCTTTTCAGCTGCGCAAAGACTTGGACAACAGCTTCCTACATGAAGTATCTACCAATAGTCATGAATCAATTTTTGCAGTTGCATATATTTTATCCATGGAAACCCATTGAACAATTTTCATCTTTTGATTGCATGAATGGCCTGTTAGCTGGAAACGCTTCCTTCGATAAATATACCCAACTTAAAATTGGAACTACAGATCCTGGAAACATATCAACACAGCAAATTGAGACTGCAGTACCGGTACTCACCATACATATGGTTCACTGATGTAGACTCGGAGGAACGGAGGTGGGCTCCATGTACTAAGTTGCCATTCCCAAGCTGGCTGCGCTTCACCGAGGAGCTGGTTTCCCGTGACCCTTTTTCAAACTCTGTCTCCTCGAACTCTTCAACCAGTGTTTTACGGATAGTAGTGAACCCACCACGATTGTCCCGGTAATAGGAACCCCCACTGGGGGGTGCTAAGCGATTCCTTTGAAGGCTCTGCTGAATTTGCTGCTGCCCATGAAGGCGCTGCTTGATAGCATTGTTCTGCATGATGGTCTGAGATTTACGATTGCTACTGTGATGCCCGCTGTCCTGGGCGTCGTGCTCCTCGACAACTGTGCCGATACTGACGCCGTGTAGCCTCGAACCAGACCTCAACACCATGCCATCCTCGTCATATTCTATGATTAACAGAAAATCATGTTTTCAAATTAAATTACGATTTAACTTGTTGCATCATGTGCCAGTGTAAATATTTATGCAATGCAAAAGAAACAACTAATCACCGGCACTCAATTTCATTCTTTTTGACCTGTAGAAATAAACCTGCATGTAATTTCCTAGAAATAATTGATAATTCAGTAGGAGGCGAGTACCGAGTGATCACAACCATTGATTGTTATGTATATTAAACCAGCAAAGACCAAATCTATTCATGTGAAAGAGATCACAGTACAGAAATTCCACAAGGGGTGTTCTCAACCTGTAGTAATATACCCAGTTAAACTGTAGGTTGTAGGGAAGCATGAAGAGTGTAATGAAATATTAATCTTGACCTACTTATTCAAGGTTTACTACATTTACCATGAAGTATGACAGTAGCAGTCTGCAAAAACAGTGACCTTCATGTACCCAATAATTGGACCAAATAATGTCACAGTGACAAATGCTATTTCCCAGTTGAACTATATATTCATAGTTACGGACTAATAGTTTTGGCTACAATGTTACCTATTGCCTGAAATATGAGAGTCATGGGTTGATCCCATTCCCCACTGATAAATGGTGAAAACAGCTCACCCAAGCTGAAATCTTGATCTCAGATCATGAAAAGAACACATTGTGTGTTAGAGAATAGTGTAACTACTACCACACAAAAGAGTCCCTAAATGTGACTATTGGACAGCAGACTTGACCACCTGACCACTCTGGGGCCATCCTTAAAAATAAGTTTGTTGCGCGTAACCCGACCGACTGTCCAAAAATCCGCCGACTGGAAACTTTTTTCGCCGATTTTCCGACCGGTCATCTTTTTATTTTATTTTGCAATGTCAGAATTATCTCCCCTATCTCCTCCTCGTGTAAACGTATGTAAAACGTTCGCCTAGCAAAAGCAAGCAGGATTTCACTCTCCAGTAGTCGCGATGTGAGCTTATGTCGCACGTTTTGAAGGCATATCCTCCATGGCCCAGTCCGTAGGGGAATGCAGTTTTCGTCGACCACGTGTATATGGCGGGAAGTTCCCCCTTCTGTTTTGTGTTTGGGTTTGGACGAGAGGACAATAAACACATCGAGAGGCAACAGCAACACAGGATGGGAAAAATATTTCAAAACGGTTGGTTATTAAAACCTGCCATAAAGAGCTCTGTCGCGAATCGACTTGGAACGTAGACATGTTTAGGACTGTCACCATGCACCACGTGGGTCCTTACACCGACAGATTCTGAGATTGACGATGTTACAACAACAACGATGTTTGGATTTCTACTTTTATCCGAGAAGACTTCAGTGTGCCTAAATGCAGAAAATCTATACTGCTTTGTTGTTTAACGGAAACTTTATAACCCTCTATGTCGATGAAGCCATGGATATAGTGTCGGTGGCTTCAGCGGTCTTGACAAATTAGATGGTGCCGTCAGCTTAATTTTGACGTTCCGATGTCGGCATCAAATACGCTTGTCAGAACTCCACCTCGGACTAAATTCCACGAAAAGACACAGGTTAGAAACTTAGTATTTGCCTCATTGTTGTCAGTAAATTAAATTACGATGTATTTCTAATCTGAATAAAGGAAGTACCTAAGTATTCAATAAAAGCACACCATAAATTTGAGACGAGGAAGGGCAGTAATGATGTTAATGATTAATTTGAGGTAATTTTCTCAACTCCAAATGGTATAATGAACAACCTTCTGTATAACACTGAGAGGATTTTTTTCTTTCCTGTCACAATTTTGGCAAAAGTTTGTCTGGTAGTGGTATATATTATTTTTTTTTTGACCAGCTAGTCACTAGTCATTGTCAAGTCATTGTCAAGAATGTGTTCAAGGATGTCGATGTCTTCTAAGAAATAAAACAGGTACACAAGCCTGAATTTAAGAATATCTTGCTTTATACCTTGAAGATAACTAGTTTTCTATACTGAAATAATTTTGCTGCCAGACAAAAAGAATATTTCAAATGACCTGCTTAGTATCTGAACTAAATCACACTAACCTCTTTCAGCCTCCCCAAAAGGAAAACCTGATCTAAAAAAAAAAAAAAATTACCTACCTACCGACCCAACTTCCTGAGGTAGGGTCGGGTTACAGCCAACAAACATATTTTTAAGGATGGCCTGACCAACTGAAATCTACATGTGGCTTTAGTGAGGTGCGGACAGGAGCCCTCAAGGACACAAGCCCAATGGGCTTGTTCCAAAAGTGAACAAGAGCCCACAACTATATATTTTGATTGGGGAATATCCAACAAATATAAGGAAAATTTTAACAAATGAATAAATCAGGATTGTTTTTTTTCTTCCTTCATTGGTTCTTTTATTTTCATATTTTGCAAAGTCTGAATGTGTTGGACAGTCTATTTTGCTGTTACCACATATTTTACAACTCTTAAAATAGCAAAGTATAGAAGTATAATGATAGTATAATGAAGTCTCAAAATGTTCCTAATTAAAATAACAAAGTAAAACCTTTTACCTTTTAATATGTCAAAATAAAACAAAAGATTTTTCTTTTTTAATTTTTTAAGCAAAATATGAAAATAGACTGTCCAACATGTTTAGATTTTGTATAATATGAAAATAAAAGAACCAATGCATATACTATTTTTTCTTTAATTTTTTTTTCTAGAATTTATTCATTTGTTAAAATTTTCCTTAAAATGTATTTGTTGGAATGGATATTCCTTAATCAAAATATATAGCTGCGGGCTCGGGTCCACTTTTGGAATAAGCCCAATGAGCTCATGTCCATAACAGCTCCTGTCCTATTGGGCTCTGTTCTGTGAGATGGCAACCATATTTTTCAAGTACTGAACACTGTATGTTCAAGTTAAGCACTGTATTCTACTAGTTTCAAGTATTATTCTGATCCCCTATATGGCAATGTATTTCTGTATACCATGTAATGTATACCACTCATGAGCTGTTCCAGGACAGAGGAAGTGTTTGAGTGAATAGGATTTTTAAACGTTGCTCTCAACAGTTTTTCAGTCATATCACGATGGTGCACCTTCATGTGTCAGAAGTCCCAACATGCCCAATGCCACCATTTTACAGTGTTGCCTCACTGAAGCACCATTCTGCAGACAGACATGATAATTCACCTAATCACATAGGGTCCACTCCATAAGTCCGGCGATCAATGTTCATCATGCTGAGCACCAAGTGAGGAATCAACAATTTCATTTTTTTCAAGTCATAGGTATGCCAGGACCTCCTGCTTGCAAGCGTCCAGGAAAAAGAATATTGAGTGGGGGGTGGGGGTGGAGTTCTGTTGACCCATAAGACTTTTTCAGTTTGTCCCATCACTGTGATGCTAAACGACAAACACCACCAACTCTGGCAGTAAGTGGTAACCCTGTCATTGAGGTTACCACTTACCGGACTGCATCAACATGCCAATAACCTGTAGGTTACCATATATGCAATCTTTATTTCCAGCCATGCACCACTCAAGTACCACAAAAATAAACAGCACTTCACCTCCCCAATCCATGTACTTTTTTCTGGTTAATGTTCAATGTCTTGTATAATGATTCTTCATATTTATTTATAGACATGTACATGTTGAAATGCTATCAGAAAAACAGTAAATCATATACAGATAAAACTTAACAGATGAAAAAGACATCTGTTTCTGTTCTTGAAACACTCTTTTTTTTTTCATCTTTAACATAAAATGAACCTGTTATTAACACACAATACAGGTCTATTAAGCGGGTCAGCGGACACGGAATGGAGCACACACACGCTTAAAAGTAGGTCATCATATAACGATGGAGGGACAGGTGTGACACATGCTATAGCGAAGGTATGGTCACATGGCTTGTTATAACCATGCTAACAGCTCATTGTTGACGGCACGCCCCTAACTATTAACTGTTCATCATAGTAGATATGTATTTGTAGATCTCCTTTGTACGTACATGTATGACCTATTCTTACAGATCAGATTTCTACATTTCAGTGTTCTTTTTTGAAGATGTTTTCTCAAGATGACATGAGCCAATGCTTCCAAAATACTATTCTGCCCTCTGCAGACCCTAATCCATGAGTAAATTTGAGTTTGGATACCAGTCATTGAGCACAAATATCTGAGCTAGAAGGTCCTTTTTTATCACAACATGTGTGTACCGGTATTTGAATGGTAAAATTGGCCCATTTCAATTTTCAAGGCAAAAGAGCAACATTTTTCTGAAAACAAAGGCTTACTACTATAGTTTGACGATGATATATATGACTGGATTTATTGACCCAATGGGAATGTAGAGCAAAAACAGCGACCGAACCTATGCTAAAAAGATGAAAGCAAGATCACAGATAGAAATTAACTAATTTGAAACTGGCAGTAAAATACTTATTATGTGAATTTGTTTCATTTCCTTGTCCGAGATGATCCCAGTAGGCCTACATATAATTTTTACAAGAGGCTAAAATGTGAGCACTATATGATATTTTGATGAATTCATTTGTGTGATGTGGGTGATATTTCTTGTAAGTTCCTATTGTTCATATCTTTATATTACTGAGAAATCTCCCATCTGCACTCATTGTTGTACCCAGATAGACTATTGTTCTTCTTGGTCTCAAACTTTTACACCATCCTCTAAAATACAGATCTGTATACTCCATAACAGGCCCTGCACTCAGATGGGGGCTTTACAGTTGTTATTACTACAATTGGGTTTAAAATCTCAGCCAATGAACAGACAGCGATTCGGGGCAATACGCTACCTTCGTGGGATCCCGGTATATTCAGATGAAGGCCCAAGTTTATGCAGAGAAAAAGCTGGAGGACAAACTCTTTGGAGTTCATGGATACAAACATCTGATTTCAAAGCAACCGAATATATACGAAACATTGCCTGACACTCAATTCTTTCAAATATGGGCATGTTCGCAGAGGTCATGATTTCACTGATGTGCTCCGGAATATTCCTGATTGAAGTGACTGGTATTTGTTGTGGTGTACAAGCTATTTGTCATACATGTAGCTCAGATTTGATAAATGAACAACCATGACATAGGATGATGCTTTAAACATGAACATGTGATGCCCATGCAATGTAGATATTAGCTACACTGCACCTTTCAAAGCACCAGGAGGAGAACAGTCGGTCTTGGTTTAACAATGAATAGGTTCCCCTCTGCGAATAGCCTTTTTAGAAATATTACCTGTTATGGTCGAGCTTCTTCTCCGCCTCCTTCTGCCCGTGGACAGGGAGTTGTTGTTGGTGGATATGGCCTCATGTGTCAGCTGCTCTGATTGGTTGTAGATCTGCTGTGACTGGTTATATCCATGATGTGATTGGCTGTAGTCTTGTGGCGACTGAACGTAACCCTGCTGTGACTGACCATAAGTCTGCTGTGATTGGCTATAGTCCTGTTGTGATTGACTGTAGCCCTGCTGTGATTGGCTGTACATCTGTGAGTAGCTGTAACCAAGCTGGCTCTCCGATTCCTCAGCAGTTATGCGACTGTAACTTTCCCTCAACTCTGGTGACAGGTTGATGCTCCCTCGTAATCTCCGCCGGGACATGTTGGGGCTGATGTAATCATCCGATGTAGGGCTGGTTCTGTAACTTTGGCTGAAATCATCAAATGTATACACCACTGTATTAATCAGGATAATGTACTCACTTTAGTTCACATGTACAAACTTCCAAATAAGGGAAAGATATGTTTGACCACATAAACATCACAACAAAGGTTGACCGTTTGTTGTCAAATATTCTACACTCAACACACGAGACAGTACCACTACCAGTACTATTTTAGGACAAAATTTTACCATAAAGATTTCTTATTAGTCTAGCCTCACTATATGGTACCTCGATATAGCGCCAATTTTGATATAAGGTAGGTTCTGTCACTGTGGGGTCCCCAAAATTAGCAAATGAATATGACATTCCAATCCCTTTGATAAGGTTGAAAATCTAGTTGGTTTAAATTTGGTTCTCCGATAACACTATCATAACTGTAATTCTCTAACTGAAAAATGTAAACTAACCGAAGAACAAAAACTTGAAATCATCACTGTGAATATATTGTGGAGCTGGCCAGGACATATATTTGTTACATGTGCACACTATAACACTCATTAACACTGGGAGAATAACCTGTACACTTGGGTATTATTGCACTCAGCCTGAAATATATTTCTGCTGGTTTGATGCACATATAATATAGTAAATCCTCTAATAATTTAACCAGCCATATTATAATTCAACCACTCCCAATTACAATGTATGTGGAGAAAATTCAATCAGTTGTTCTAATAAATTTGATCACCCTCTAAAATCAACAAAATAAAGAAATAATGGATTATCTGCTTGATTTTGGATAAAAACCCCACATCCTGTTCTATTAAATTTGACCACCCCCAATTTTACTATGGAAAATGTCACTTCCTGTGACTGAATAACATGTGTTAGAGGATTTACTATAGAGATTAATTTTGCCTACTCGTAAATCCAATCTAACTGGTACATGTGTACCAAAGATCATCCAAGAATCTGATCAATCAACTGACATACAATCATCCCCTAAATTTGGCTACAAATTCTAATCACCACGATACCGGATAAGTGGTACCATTATGACCTTAAACATGATAAATGTAGGGCAAAATGAATCCAGCTCGACTTTCTAAAATATCTTAATTATTGTACAAGTTTTTAAATACATGGCAGTGTGACTAACGTCACAGGACCTACGAAGTACAGTAGGCATTAGGACTCGAACGCGAACTGAACTCATGGAAATCCCCACCCCCAGTTGAAATCCTGCCTATATTAAGATGGGCACCGTCCAAGTCAGAATCGCCAGTGATTTTCATCAAAAATCACCAGAAATTTTCATCAAACGTTGGTCAGCTCAGAACTTGTTGGTAACAGTCTCCTAATGCGCCTTTATTCCAAAATAAATAACACTCGCCGATTTAATTTTACAATTTTTTAATTAAAGGAAACAGATTGAATAATATAGGTTCAGTAGATTTCAAGCTTTACGTGTGAAAATACATTTCCATCTCTTTAATGGTTTCAGTGCCCTTGTCCAGGATCAAAACAACTTTTTGAATCACATTATTTTCCCAACAATACAACAAATTTTTATATATAGTACTATAGTAGAAAGGTAGCATTTATGTAGTTTACGTTAATTCAACTCAAGACCAACACCTTCTATGCACAAGATAATAATGATTCTATGTCATTCTCCTGGGCATAACCGGTACAAAGACGAATAAATAGCGTCTCTACATCACGTTGTTATCTAGATATATGAGACAACACATTTTGGGCATTGGCAATCTGATGAATGTACTATTTCGGTTTTCTTGTTTCACATTATATTCTATGGCGGTTGATCGATGATTTTCTTCATTGATAAACGTTAAACCACCTAGCTTTAACTAATTCTGCTAGGCTGTCTTCATTCAGACTGTACAGCCTACACAGTCCACAGAAAATACACCGCACATTCTTGTACTCCCAGCCTTATCCCATTTGATGGCAAGTTTATGGGGCTGTTTAATGTCTAAGCTAGGAAATGTTCCAGGGTAGTGGACAGGCATGTAATAATATACTATATCTGCTATACAGGACACCGACCACTGTAACTTGATGTGACAAGCAGCAGAGTAGAAACCGGCCTTATCTCAGTGGGCTTGGATATAAATCACTGTTAAAAACCACAAGGCTGGGATGGAGCCTCTCTCTGTGTTTGTTCCAAGGACAAGCCTTAATGACTTTTAAATCCACTGATAAGGAGGTCCCATGGCTTCATGGTCATAAAAGGAACATGATACTGTTAAAGGCCACATGGATGGTATGCATCTATAACAATATACTGAAGTGTTAATTATAAATCTAATTTTAATCAGAATTATTTCAGATCAGAACTTGCTGGTAACAATGCCCTAATGCACGTTCATACCAAAAATCAAGGTTCTAATGTCAACGGTTCTCCTTATTTTGCCGACGAAAGGATTCGGATGGACTGACTCACTCACTCATTACCGGACAATTTGCGATCTGTAGCCTACTTCGTAGGAATAAACACCCCAATATTTCTGGTTGAGGAAATACACTCCCGGTAGGTGATCAACTTATGAAGAAGTTTACCACACACTAATGAGGCCACATAAAAATTCATCAGGTCAGTTGACCATGAAGATATCACACTTATCAGTGTCAACATGGTAAACAAACTGGTACATGAACCTTACATGAAAAATAAGATCACTTCAGGTTTGGTGTCAGAAGATTAACAAAGATCATGTTGAGCATTTACATACATGTTAATTTTTTGTATACGATGTACAAACACAGATAATCTGAGGTGACCCATTGCCTTCTACAGGTACATAAAAACCTACACTACAGGTATTAACTTTGTCATGTTCATTACTTTGGAATTCATGATAAAATAATACATGTACCATCCAACTACATACATGTTTTTGTGACCTAAGAAATGCTGAACAAAACATCTGACAGCAGTTTTGTCAGCTAGATCTTTTCAAATCTATTACACAAGTACATATTTTCAAATTCAGACACATTGTAGGTCAGGAGATAATGAGCATGTCATTTTTTTTCCAGCACATTCTTAATTCTTACCTGTT